>MU699974.1:3752-33067 GCA_026770625.1 Nicotiana glauca | reverse complement strand
TCCGATATGATTTTGCAAGTAAATGGCAATAAACCAAGTTGTGATTGCGAATGTGTTATGTGGTAAGAACTGTGGAATAAATGTTGGAAAGGAATCGAAATTGTGCAATCGAAATAACTGTGATAATATCCTTTGTGGTTAGTCGTGAAAACTATTGTTGTGATCTAAATGGTATAACGGGCTGTTGAAAAAGATGGAAATGGTATGAATAATCACCTAAACCTTTTGTGAGTTGTGTTGCTATTGTTATTGGGATTTGTGGTTGTTGTTATTAAAACTTGTTGTGGTTATCCTTATAAATTATTATTGTTGTGGTATTGTTTGTGAATTGTGATTGCTCGGTGGGATCGGGTTGCGCTCCTCAATATGAAGTAATAAAGTATGGGTTGTGGTGATAAGGGTGGCGGAGGTAATAAGGGTGACCGAGGTAATAAGGGTGGAAATTGATCGATATCACTATTGAAATGAAATATGATAACGTTGTGAAATTGAAAATGTGGAAATGATGATGGGGAAAGGAGAGTTTGTTAACTTGTTTGCCTTGATTGTTTTCCTTGTGTGCACTCAATTGTTGCTTTCTTCTATTGTTTATTACTCGTGTATGGCTTGAGGTTACTCAGGGTAAGGTTTGTTATACATACCAGTACAATTCAAGTGTAATGACGTCCCTTTTGCCGGGGGCGCTATATCCGTATTATGATTGTAGGTAGATCCGTAGCAGGTACTCCAGCCCACCGATCGTAGCTCCCCCTTCGTCTTCCATTAGCTTTTTGGTGATCCCCACTCCTCTCGGGGCCCTGCGTGGCTCAGGCCGCTTGTATCCGGAGTTTTATTTTGATTTTGTGTAAGGTATAGCCGGAGCCTTGTTACCGGTAAATACCGTATTATCCTGTTGTACTTTTAGAGGCTCCGTAAACAGTAAGTGTGGGTTGTGAACTTATGTACATATGTATTTTGTATATTTGGCGATGAAAGTTGTAAACTTCATTAAGTGACTGTGTGTTTTGTAAAAATGTTGTTTTAATTATAAGTGACTATTTCCTTTGATTAATGGATAATGAAAAATACGGGGTACGCGTGGGATAGGAAGGGCACCCAGGTCCACTCGGCTAGGGCTACCCGGTCGGGCGCCGGTCATGTCCCTCGAATTTGGGGCGTGATAAAAAAGATAATATAATGGTTTCCCGGCAAGGGAACAAGAATAATAAATCCACTATCCCGGCAAAGGAGGTCCAGCTATAACAAATACTATGCAATTTCTACGTAGTATAGTTAAAACCAATACTCAATATCAAGGCTCAGCAACCAAGTCTTTTATAGAGTCAATTAAGCATACACAATTATAAATTTAAGACCAACGGTCGTGCTTGACACCAACATATGGATACTTAATACCATGCCCATACGTCGTACTCAACACATAACAAGTAGCAATTATGACTCAACTCCTAATCCCTCAAGCTAAGGTTAGACGAAACACTTACCTCAACTTCCACGGCTACATTAGTCCACAACGACTGCCTTCCCTCTCGAATTCGGCTCCAACTCAATCAAATCTATGAAATAACGACTTTATAATATCAATAATAGCTAAATAAATCAAACTCAATGCCTAAATATAGATTCCCAACCTTTCTTCCAAAAATTCCAAAATTGCCCACGGGCCTGCTTGGTCAAAACATGAGGTTCGAACCAGTTCCATATCACCCATTCCCCCACGAGCCCGGATATGCAATTTGTTTTCAAATTTAACCCCAAAACGAGGTCTAAATCAAAGAAAATTGAAAAGCCCTAACTCTACCCATTTTCCCAATTTCAACCCTAGATTACATGATTTGAGCATAAGAATTTGATAAATGATGAAGGAAAAAGAAGGAAACAAGTTAAATAATACTTACCTAAGAAGCTTTGGTGAAAAAGAGCTCTAGAAATCGCCAAAGGATGTGGAGAAGATGACTTCGTGTGTTTTTGGGTGAAAAATCCCATCACTGTTCTGTTTTGGGTATTTAAAATCACTCGGCAAAATTGCCCTTCGCGTTTGCGGGAAGGGGATCGCGTTTGCGAAGGGTTATCAGAAAGGGCATCATGAACGCGAACGGTAAGACGCAAATGCATAGAAGGAAAAGGGCTGGGGTCCTGGGATTGGTCTACACGAACGCGTGGACACTAACGCGAACGCGGGGAACGAAATGGCAAAGCTTCGCGATCGCGGTGGTATGCACGCGAACGCGAAGAAGAAAGTGATGCTGGGCCCTCATGGTCAAATAACCTTACACGTTGGAGAGGGACCGAACGTGAACGCGAAGAAGGAAGGACACAATGCTATGCGAACGCGAGGAAGAGAGTGCGATCGCGAAGAAGGAAATCCCTGAGCAAAAATATCAGATTTTTTACAACTTTCTACTAAGTTCAAAACACCCCGAACCACCTCCAAAACACTCCCGGGCCCTCGGGGCTCCTAACCAAACACACACACACTAACTCAATAACCTCATACGAACTCAACCGTGCGGTCCAATATCCAAAATAGCATCAAGAACGAGGAATCAAACCTCAAAATCATCACTTTTTCATCAAACTTCATAAACTTTCATTTTAGAACTTTAAGTCCGAAACATGTCAAACGACGTCCGATTTCAACCAAATTTCACAGAAAGCACTTAAACCACATATAAGACCTGTACCGGGCACCGAAACCAAAATACGGGCCCGATACCAACACTATCTAATCCATTTTTATTTCAAATTTCCATATTAATTTTAGAACAATAATTTCTCTTAAAAATTCATTTCTCGGACTCGGGACCTCGGATTTCAATTCTGGGCATATGGCCGAGTCTAATATTTTTCTACGGACCCTCCAATCACGGGTCTGGGTCCGTTTACCCAAAAATATTGATCAAAATCAACTTTAATCATATTAATATTAAAATTCATCAGTTTTCACACAGAATTCTTATTTAAGCTTTCCAGCTACACGCCCGGACTACGCACGCAAATCTAGGCCACTAAAAATGGTTTTTTTAAAGGCCTCAGAAGCACAGAATGAATAAGAAAAATAGGTGATGACCCTTTGGGTCATCACATTCTCCACCTCTAAAACAACCGTTCGTCCTCGAACGGACAAAAGAAAGAAGTACCTGAGTCGGGAAATAGATGAGGTTAACGGCTCCGCATATCCGACTCGGACTCCCAGGTCGATGCCTCAGGAGGCTGACCTCTCCACTGAACATGCACTGAAGGAAAACTCTTCGTCCTCAACTGTCGAACCTGCCAGTCTAGAATAGCTATCGACTCCTCCTCGTAAGACAGATCCTTGTCCAACTGGACAGTGCTGAAATCTAACACGTGGGCTGGATTGTCGTGATACCTTCTAAGCATGGACACATAAAAAACTGGATTCAAGGCTGACAAGCTAGGCCGAAAGGCAAGTCTATAAGCCACCTCTCCCACACAATCAAGGATCTCAAATGGACCAATGAACCTAGGGCTAAGCTTGCTCTTCTTCCCAAATCTCATCACGCCCTTCATAGGCGACACTCAGAGCAAGACGCGCTCACCAACCATGAAAGCTACATTCCGAACCTTACGATCTGCATAATGTTTTTGCTGCGACTAAGCCGAACGAAGCCTGTCCTGAATGATCTTAACCTTATCCAAGGCCTCCTGAACTAAATCTGTATCCTATAACCGAGCCTCTCCCGGCTCAAACCATCCAACTGGAGACCGACATCCCCACCATACAACGCCTTATATGGAGCCATCTGAATGCTGGACCGGTAGTTGTTGTTGTAGGAAAACTCCGCTAAAGGCAAGAACTGATCCCACGAACCTCCAAAGTAGATAACACAAGCCTAGAGCATATCCTTCAAAATCTAAATAGTCCGCTCGGACTGACCGTCCGTCTGAGGATGAAATTTTGTGCTCAACTTAACCTGTGTGCCCAACTCTCGCTGAATTGCACACCAAAAACGCGAGGTAAACTGCGTACCCCGGTCTGAGATGATAGATACCAGCACAACATGAAGGCGAACAATCTCTCAGATATAAATCTCAGCTAACCTCTCGGATGAATAGGAGACTGCTACAGGAATGAAATGTGCTAACTTGGTCAGCCTATCAACAATAACCCATATCGCATCGAACTTCTTCCGAGTCAACGGAAGTCCGGTAACGAAATCCATGGTAATCCTCTCCCACTTCCACTCCGGAAGTTCAATCCTCTGAAACAAACCACTAGGCCTCTGATGCTCATACTTAACCTTCTGACATTTCAAACAAAGAGCCACATATGCAACAATATCCTTCTTCAGCCTACGCCACCAATAATGCTGCCGCAAGTCCTGATACATCTTCGCGGCGCCCGGGTAAATAGAATACCGGGAACTATGGGCCTCCGCTAAGATCAACTCTCGAATCCCACAATCACTGGGCACACAAACTCGCCCCTGCAATCTCAAAACACCATCATCATCTAAGGTCACCCTCTTGGAACCTCGACGTTTTACCGTGACTCTCAGGACACACAAATGGGGATCATCAAACTGTCGGTCGCGGATACGCTCCAATAATGAAGAACGAGCAACTGTGCAAGCTAACACTCTGCTAGGCTCAGAAATATCCAATCTCATAAATTGATTGGCCAAGGCCTAAACGTCCAAAGCAAGCGGTCTCTGGCTAACCAGAATATAAGCAAGACTACCCATGTTGGTTGACTTTCTACTCAATGAATCGGCCACCACATTGGCTTGCAACAACTCTAACCACCTCCTCTACCTCAATTCAACTCCTTTTTCTTGAACAAGTACTGAAGAATCTTGTGATCAGTGTACACCTCACATGTCACACCATATAGGTAATGCCTCCAAATCTTCAAAGCATGAACAATGGATGCCAACTCTAGATCATGAACTGGATAATTCTTCTTGTGGATCTTCAACTGCCTCGAAGCGTAGGCAATGACTCTACCATCCTGCATCAATACTGCACCAAGCCCAATATTGGAAGCATCACAATAGACTGTATAAGGCCCTGAACCTGTGGGCAAAACCAATATCGGTGCTGTAGTTAGAGCCGTCTTGAGCTTCTGAAAGCTCGTTTCACACTCATCCGACCATTTGAACTGGGCACCTTTCTGGCTTAATCTGGTTATCGGGGCTGCAATGGATGAAAACCCCTCCACGAACCGACGGTAATAGCCTGCTAACCCTAAGAAACTCCAAATCTCTGTAGCTGATGTTGGTCAAGGCCAGTTCTTGACTTCCTCAATCTTCTTCAGGTCCACCTAAATACCCTCTGCCAATACAACGTGACCTAGAAATGCAACCGAACTCAACCAAAACTCACACTTCGAGAACTTAGCATATAACTGACTATCCTCCCGAGTCTGAAGAACCACTCTGAGGTGCTGCTCGTGCTCCTCCTGGCTGCGGGAGTATATCAGAATATCATCAATGAAAACTATCACGACCAAGTACAAATAAGGCATGAGCACTCGGTTCATCAACTCCATGAATGTTGCTGGGGCATTGGTCAACCCAAATGACATGACCAAAAACTCATAGCGCCCATACCAAGTGCGGAATGCTGTCTTAGGGACATTGGATGCCCTAATCCTCAATTGGTGGTAGCCAGATCTCAAGTCTATCTTTGAAAACACTTTCTCACCCTGAAGCTGGTCGAATAAATCATCAATCCTCGACAGTGGATACTTGTTTTTTATCGTCACTTTGTTCAATTTCCGGTAATCAATGCACATCCTCATCGAACCATCCTTTTTCTTCACAAATAACACTGGCGCACCCCAAGGCGAAATGCTGGATCTAATGAAACCCTTCTCAAGAAAATCCTGCAACTAATCCTTTAACTCTTTCAACTCTAGCGGGGCCATGCGATACGGCGGAATGGAAAGTGCCCGGAGCCAGATAAATACAGAAATCAATATTCCTGTCGAGCGGCATACCTGACAGGTCTGAAGGGAAAACCTCGGGGAACTCCCGAACAATAGGAATATAATCAATAGAAGGAACCTCTGAGCTGGAATCATGAACATACACCAGATAAGCTAAACACCCCTTCTCGATCATGCGTCGAGCCTTCACATATGAAATAACTCTGTAAGTGGCATGACCTGGGGTCCCTCTCCACTCCAAACGGGCAAATCTAGTAAAGCTAAGGTCACAGTCTTGGCGTGACAATCCAAGATAGTATGATACGGGGACAACCAATCCATCCCTAATATAACATCGAAATCCACTATGTCTAAGAGCAATAAATCAACACGGGTCTCAAGACCCTCAAACACTACCACACAGGAATGACGCACTCGGTAGACCACAATAGAATCGCCCACCGGTGTAGATACATAAACAGGAATACCCAAAGCATCACTAGGCACGACCAAGTATGGTGAAAAATAGGATGACACATACAAATATGTAGACTCAGGGTCAAATAGCACTGAAGCATCTCTATTACAAAGCAGAATAGTACCTGTAATAACTGCATCTGCCGACTCAGCCTCTGGCTTGGCTGGAAGAGTATGACATCGGGGCTGAGCCCCACCGCCTTGAACTGCCTCTCTGGGATGACCTGCTACAGGCTGGCCTCCACTCCTAGCGGCCTGAGCTCCACCTCTATGACCTCTACCTCCACCTCTAACACCCCTGCCACCACCCCTAGCTGGCTGGGCAGGCTGTGGAACCTCTGGTTCCTGAATCCTAGTACAAGAACTCTGATGCTTAGAGCTGCTTGAAGCTCGAGGGAAAAATCTAACAATGTGCCTCGGGTCACCACAAGCATGGCAAGACCTCAACTGATGCGACTGAGCACCCCTCAACCTCGGGCAAGCCCTCCTGAGATGACCATACTCGCCACACTCATAACATCTACACGACTGTTGTAGCTGCAGAAACTGAGGCTGACCCTGGCAACCTGAATGACCACCTGAAGTGCCATGAGTGACCTGGATAGTTGTGTCATGATCAAAAATCCACTAAGGGTCATGGTGGCGCCGGACACCGCTGTCAGGCAAGCCAACTTAAGTATACAATTAAGCTCTCCCTTTTAGCACCTTTGAAATCTAGGATTTTCCTTTCATTTTTCATAAATAAAAAGTTCGCTTACTTCAATTCAAACTAAATAATAACTATTAATACAAATCTTTCGAAAACCATCCCAGAACCCAGTGTCACAAGTGCATGAGCTTCTAGTAATAAGAAAAATAAAATACAACATCCATCCGAAATACAATGGACAGGAAATAAATACAATATGCTGAAAGGGACTACACTAGCTGCGGGTCGCCTCGAATGATGCAACTCACCTAGTCCCAGAATCATCCGCGCTGCTACGCCCAGTAAGCTGCTAGAGATACATATACCTGTGCAACAAAAATGCACAAAAGTTTAGTATGAGTACTTAAACAACGTGTACTAAATGTGTATCCCGCCTAATCTCGAAGAAGTAGAGACGAGATGGTCAACTTCGACACTCACTAGAGGTCAATTAATAATGTTCTAGAAATGAGAGGAAAATCATGGATTTATATAGTAGTTCTAATTCACGAAGCCGGAAAACAGGTAAACACCTTCAACAAATAATTAAGGGCATTCAAGGTTTATTCTTTATTAACTTATCAATTTCTATCAAGCCACGAAGGGTGAATTTCATGTTTAAAAATCCTCAAGCGACAAATAACATGCGCAAATCACACCGAGGCGACGGCCCGATCCAATATGAATGTAAAATGTGCACTGTCGAGGGTCGAACGGCCCAAACCATAGATGCATCTATTTAATCTACCGAGGCATTCGGCCCGTTCCATGAATAAACACATACCCTGCTCGCAAATCATGCATGCGACACAGGTACACATAAGGATACATGCTCAATCAGTCAATAAAGAACTTATCGGGGAATTTATCCAAATAAGATAAATTCTCTTTTTTAACAATTCAGGAAAATGATGTTTAATGTCCTTTTAAATTCATTTACTAATCCAAGGTGATTTAAGCAATTCAAGCTATCAATGGGTTCATAAATAATCCAAGTATAACATGTTTTTGGGTCCTAACTACCCGGACAATAGCATAATAGTAGGTACGCATGGACTCTCGTCACCTTGTGCGTACGTAGCCCCCAAATTAGGAGCATATAATCAATTATTACACCTATGGGGATATTTCCCTCTTACAAGGTTAGAAAGGAGACTCACCTCGCTCCGAAAACTCATAACCGGCATTCTACATTCCTCCGAAGACTTGCACCAATGCACAATGCTCCACAACTAGCCAATGATTATACAAATCCATTAATATATGCTCAATTAAACTTTATAACCCAATTTGTAACAATTCCTAACCCCAAACGAAAAGTTGACAAAAATGCCCTTGGGCCCACGTACCCAGAAATCCAAAATATCTCTAAGATAAAGTTTACCCATGAACTCACGAACTCAAATATATGTTTTTCTCTTACTTCCATACTCAAAATTGTGGTAAAATTCAATTTATCAAGTTTCAAGGTTTTCTTCCAAAAATCCTAACTTGCCCACAATGTTTATGTCTAATTCCATGATATAAATCTTGTATTTAGCTTGGAAATGAGTAGGAGTATCTTACCTTAACATAGATGACGAAATCCCTCTTTGAAGCTCTCCAAAAAAATCGCCAAAGCCATGAAAAATGAGAGAAATGAACTCAAATCACGATTTTTATACATCCATTATGCCACAGCTGTTTCTGCTTCTGCGGAATTATTTCCTCTTATGCGGTTAAAACGCCGCTTCTGCGGTTCCTTCCCAAGCCGCCCAGCTTTTGCTTCTGCGCTTCCTTTTTCGCTGGTGCGGTCCCGCATCTGCAGCTCCCTGACCGCATCTGCGACTCCCTGACCGCATCTGCGGTCCTAGCTTCCCTCACCAAAATCCGCATCTGCGGTCTTCCTGGCCGCTTCTGCGGCTCCGCTTATGCGGCTCCGCTTATGCGGATTCCTAAATGCATACGCGGTCCCTGCTCCCTTCACTCCCAACTGCTTCTGCGGTCCCTTCCTCGCTTCTGCAGTTCCATTTCCGCAGAAGCAGAAATACCAGCAACCAGACTCTTCAGCCATTCTTCAACTTCCAAATTGGATCCGTTAACCATCCGGAATCCACCCGAAGCCCCCGGAACCTCAACCAAACCTACCAACCAATCTCAAAACACATTATAGACTTTCTCGAGGCCTCAAATCGTATCAAACAATGCTAAAACCATGAATTACACCCCAATTCAAGCTTTATGAACTTCGAAATTTCAAAATTCTATTTCTGATGTTTAAACCTATCAAATCACTCTAATTGACCTCAAATCTTGCGCACAATTTATATTTGACATTATAAACCTACTCCAACTTTCAAAATCGAATTCCGACCCCGATATCAAAAAGTCCACCTCCGATCAAACTTCTCAAAAAACCTTCAAATTTCTATCTTTAGCCAAATGGCTTCAAAATGACCTACGGACCTCCGAATTCACTTCCGATTGCACTCCCAACTCCAGAATCACCATACGGAGCTACTCCTAGACTCAGAATTCCAAACGGACATCGATAACACTAAAATGCACTTCAAACCAAACTATGCAATTTCTTCAAAAATGCTAACTCCCACAATAGGCGCCAAATCACTCCCGGGTTATCCAAAATCCGATCCGGGCGTACGCCCAAGTTCAAAATCATCATACGAACCTGCTGGAATCTTCAGATCTTGATTCCGAGGTCATTTACTTAAAATTTCAATATTAGCCATTTTCTCCAACTTAAGGATTCTGAAATGAGACTTTTCATTTAAATTTAACTCCGATCTTCCTGAATTTCAATTCCGACCATACGCACAAGTTGATATACCTGAAATGAAGCTGTTAATGGCCTCAGACTACTGAATGACGTGCTAGAGCTCAAAACAACCGGTCGGGTCGTTACAAGCTAACTGAAAGGGCCTGGGAGGATGGCTTCTACCATAAGTACCTCTACCTCCAGATATGGTACCACTGAATATGCCTGCATGTCGGGGCCTCTTATCTGACCTATGACCGCCTCCCTGTGGCAGGACCACCTCAACTCTACGGCCCACATTGGCCGCCTCCTGAAAAGTGAACTCACTCCCGACCTGAGCCACTGTACCCGGCTAATCTGCCACTGCTGGCTGAACTCCTGGAAGCAAACCTGCTTGAATGATGTCCTCTACAAAGCCTACCAATCTGACCAAAGCGTCCTGAATAATTGGGGTGGCTATGAACCCCTCTAGGACCTGAGTTGGGCCCACCGGAGCTGCTGAGGCTGGAACCTCCTCGTCATAATCAACCTGAGGCTCCACCTCTGGGGTTGCTGCTCAGGGCTGAGCTCTGCCCATGCCTCGGCCTCTGGCACGGCTTCGGCCTTGCCCTCTGCCCCTCGTAGGAGCTGTTGCTGGGGGCTTAGGGTACTACGCAGTAGAAGAGGAAGCACGTGTTCTCGCCATCTGTGAAAGAACAGAGTAGAAAGACAAGCAGTATTTGAGAAACAGAATCACACGACAAGAAAGAACAAAAGTGAAATTTTTCGAACTATGTAGCCTCTGAGGGATAAATATAGACGTCTCCGTACCGATCCCTCAGACTCTACCGAGTTTGTCCGTGAGTTGCAAGACCTATGTAACCTAGTGCTATGATACCAACTTGTCACGATCCAAATTTCCAACCCTCGGGAGTCGTGATGGCGTCTACTAATAAGAGCTAGGCAAGCCAACTTAATTTACTTCTTTTAGCAATTATCATCCATTTAATGAAAACAAAACATAATATGATAAAGAGGAAGTCTCAAATATAATTAACCGAAGAAATGCAGACGTTTAACAAAATCCTCAACCCAAGAATGGTGTCACAATACTCTCGAATGTTTAGAGAATACTAAATACAAGGTTTGAATGAAACATAAAACTGTCTGCTTCGGTACAAATGATAACAAACTGAATAAAATAGAAAGGGATTCCGGGCCTGCGGACGTCAGCAAGGCTACCTCGAATGTCCCTGGACTGAAAGCTCGCTCCCAGAATGCTGCTGCTACTCAAATGCTGCTCCAAAATCTGGATCTATGCAAAAAGATGCACAGAGTGTAGCATCAACACAACGACCCCATGTGCTGGTAAGTGTCTGGCCTAACCCCGGCGAGATAGTCACGAGGCTAGGACAAGACACCTGATAAACATGTGCAATTATATAAGATATGCGGCAAAGACATAACAGGAAATAACAAGTAAAATTGGGGAGGGGAAAACATGCTCTGGGGTAGCAAATGAAATAAAGTATCAGGGGTAAAATAGTAAACATTTACAATTCAGCTTCTAACACAGAATAAAGGAAATAAGACCACTTTCATATCCAACTCATCTTGTTGCAGGCGTGCAACTCGATCACATTTCATCATGACTCAAGGTAGGCGTACCACTCGCTCCCATTTCAATATGTCATGTGTGGTAGGCGTACCACTCGCTCCCATTTCAATATATAATGTGTGATAGGCGTACCACTCGCTCCCATTTCAATGTATAATGTGTGGTAGGCATACCACTCGCTCTTATTTCAATGTGTAATGTGTGGTAGGCGTACCACTCGCTCCTATTTCAATATGTAATGGGTGGTAGGCGTACCACTCGCTCCCATTTCAGTGTGTAATGTGCGGTAGGCATACCACTCGCTCCCATTTCAATATGTAATGTGTGGTAGGCGTACCACTCTCTCCCATTTCAATGTGTAATGTGTAGGCGTACCACTCGCTCCCATTTCAGTATATAATATGTGGTAGGCATACCACTCGCTCCTATTTCTTTCAACACAATACACAATATAGTCTCGGTAAGGGAAAAACATAATATAATGGTTTCCCGGCAAGGAAACAAGAATAATAAATCCACTATCCCAGCAAGGGAGGTCCAGCTATAACCAATCCTATGCAATTTCTACGTAGTATGGTTAAAACCAATACTCGGTATCAAGGCTCAACAACCAATTCTTTTATAGAGTCAATTAAGCATACACAATTATCAATTTAAGACCCATGGCCGTGCTTGACACCAACATATGGATACTCGTCACCATGACCATACGTCGTACTCAACACATAACAAGTAGACATTATGACTCAACTCCTAATCCCTCAAGCTAAGGTTAGACCGAACACTTACCTCAACTTTCATGGCTAAATTAGTCCACAATGACCGCCTTCCCTCTCGAATTCGGCTCCAAATCAATCAAATCTATGAAATAACGACTTTAAAATATCAATAATAGCTAAAAAAATCAAACTCAATGCCTAAATATAGATTCCCAACCTTTCTCCCAAAAATTCATAAATCACCCCCGGGCCCGCTTGGTCAAAACACGAGGTTCGAACCAATTCCATATCACCCATTTCCCTACGAGCCCGGATATACAATTTATTTTCAAATTCGACCCCAAAATGAGGTATAAATCAAAGAAAATTGAAAAGTCCTAACTCTACTCATTTTTCCTAATTTCAACCCTAGATTACATGATTTGAGCCTAAGAATTTGATAAATGATGACGGAAAATGAAGGAAACAACTTAAATAATACTTACCTAAGAAGTTTTTGTAAAAAAGAGCTCTAGAAATTGTCTACGGGATGTGGAGAAGATGAGTTCGTGTGTTTTTGGGTGAAAAATCCCATCACTGTTCTGTTTTGGGTATTTAAAATCACTGGGCAAAATTTCCCTTCGCGTTCGCGGGAAAGGGATCGCATTCGCGAAGGGTTATCAGAAAGGGCATCGCGAACGCGGACGGTAAGACGCGAACGCATAGAAGGAAAAGGGCTGGGGTCCTGGGATTGGTCTACGCGAACGCGTGGACCCTAATGCGAACGCGGGGAAGGAAACAGCAAAGCTTCACGATCGCGGTGGTATGCACGCGAACGTAAAGAAGAAAGTGATATTGGGCCCTCATGGTCAAATAATCTTACGCGTTCGCGAGGGCCCGAACGCGAACGCGAAGAAGGAAGGACACAAAGCTACGCGAACGCGAGGGAGAGAGTGCGATCGTGAAGAAGGAAATCCCTAAGCAAAAATATCAGATTTTTTTGCAACTTTCTACTAAGTTCAAAACACCCCGATCCACCTCCGAAACACTCCCGAGCCCTCGGGGCTCCTAACCAAATACACACACTAACTCAACAACCTCATACGAAATCAACTGTGCGATCAAATCGCCAAAAGTAACATCAAGAATGAGGAATCAAACCTCAAAATCATCATTTTTTCATCAAACTTCATAAACTTTTATTTTAGAATTTTAAGTCCGAAACACGTCAAACGACGTTCGATTTCAACCAAATTTCATAGAAAGCGCTTAAACCTTATATAAGACCTGTCAGCGGAACCAAAATATGGGCCCGATGCCAACACTATCTAATCCATTTTCATTTCAAATTTCTGTATTAATTTCAGAAAAACAATTTCTCTTAAAAATTTATTTCTCGGGCTTGGGACCTCGGATTTCGATTCCGGGCATACGCCCGAGTCCCATATTTTTCTACGGACCCTCCGGGACCATCCAATAACGAGTTCAGGTCTGTTTACCCAAAATATTGACCAAAGTCAACTTTAATCATATTAATATCAAAATTCATTAATTTTCATACAGAATTCGTATTTAATCTTTTTGGCTATGCGCCCCGACTACGCACGCAAATCAACATGACTAAAAATGGGTTTTTTTTTTCAAGGCCTCGGAAGCACGGAATGAATGAAAAAAACAGATGATGACCCTTTGGGTCGTCACAGATTGCAAGCACGTTACAATATTATGCTTATAAAAAAAGGTACGCACATCACAATATTATCTATGATGCTACGAAGCAGATTACCAAATTGTTTACAGAATGGTAATGAACCAACTTTTTTTAAAATCTAACTTGACTTGTTGAAAGTTATTTTAGTGTTTGTTCTATCTTTACTTGTAAGTGATGTGCGATAATATTTTTTTGACAGTGTGAAATTTAGAATCGTCAAAGTTCCAGAGAAATAGCAGATGATGCATTTAGGGTTGTATTTGGAAAGGAGCAGCCTGGTCAGGTTAGATGCTATGGTAGATTTATGACGACAAGCTCTCTGAAAAAAGATGAAGAAATCACCAAGCTTAAACAAAAGCATGCCAATGAAATAAATTCTCTGAAGGATGAAATGAAGGAAATGATGAGAGAAGAAATGCGATGTTTTTTTAGTCAATTGGTGAAAAACAACCCTGGACTGGATTTTAATGATATACAAGGCTTTGTTGGATCTAATATTCCTTCACCAGTTGATGCAAGTAGTGCACAAGCTATGAGAGGCCAAAATCTACCACATTCTTCTGGCTCAACTCACGCCTCAAGTCTTGAAAAGGTATTTATATTTCCTAATTCCAAAAACTACCTCAATCTTAACTTACAAAATCATGCTTTCTAACCAGTGTGTGTGTGTGTGTGTGTGTGTGTGTGTGTATATATATATATATATATATATATATATATATATATATATGTGTGTGTGTGTGTGTGTGAGAGAGAGAGAGAGAGAGAGAGAGAGAGAGAGAGAGAGAGAGAGAGAGAGAGAGAGAGAGAGAGAGAGAGAGAGAGAGAGAGAGAGAGAGAGAGAGAGAGAGAGAGAGAGAGAGAGAGAGAGAGAGAGAGAGAGAGAGAGAGAGAGAGAGAGAGAGAGAGAGAGAGAGAGAGAGAGAGAGAGAGAGAGAGAGAGAGAGAGAGAGAGAGAGAGAGAGAGAGAGAGAGAGAGAGAGAGAGAGAGAGAGAGAGAGAGAGAGAGAGAGAGAGAGAGAGAGAGAGAGAGAGAGAGAGAGAGAGAGAGAGAGAGAGAGAGAGAGAGAGAGAGAGAGAGAGAGAGAGAGAGAGAGAGAGAGAGAGAGAGAGAGAGAGAGAGAGAGAGAGAGAGAGAGAGAGAGAGAGAGAGAGAGAGAGAGAGAGAGAGAGAGAGAGAGAGAGAGAGAGAGAGAGAGAGAGAGAGAGAGAGAGAGAGAGAGAGAGAGAGAGAGAGAGAGAGAGAGAGAGAGAGAGAGAGAGAGAGAGAGAGAGAGAGAGAGAGAGAGAGAGAGAGAGAGAGAGAGAGAGAGAGAGAGAGAGAGAGAGAGAGAGAGAGAGAGAGAGAGAGAGAGAGAGAGAGAGAGAGAGAGAGAGAGAGAGAGAGAGAGAGAGAGAGAGAGAGAGAGAGAGAGAGAGAGAGAGAGAGAGAGAGAGAGAGAGAGAGAGAGAGAGAGAGAGAGAGAGAGAGAGAGAGAGAGAACAAAATTTGATGTAAACAAATATAATTTTTTAACCACAAAATTGTGGCTAGTATAAGTATTTGAAAAATAACTTTGTAGTGTAGACAAAATTGCCACGCTTAAAAAGTATGGCCATAGGGATTGTCAATCTGGCTTTGTTAATGATAAGTGTTGCTATAGAAGCCACACTTTGTAAACGTTGCCTATAACGTGACAAAGATCACGCTTTATAAGTGTAACCTTATGTCATAAAAGTATGGCTATATGAGAAAATATAAGTGTGGCCTTTGTACCGTATCAACCACACTTTCAAAGTGTAGCTTCTAAGGCAACACCTACAAAGCGGGGCCAACAGTCAAAGGTTATGGTACTTTGGGCACCCCCCAAAAAGCGTTGCCTAAAGTCGTAAAGTGTTGTATTTGCCCAAATGCTACACTTCTTGGCATCTTAGGCCACATTTCTTAGCGGTGGTTGTAGGCCTAAAATGTTGTAGTGTTGAAAGGTACAATGTAAAATCACCTACTACAATTGAACTAGAATAAAAGATAGATACTTGGAACTGGTTCTTCTATCTGGTTCAAGTAGCTTCAGGTTTGCACGCTTGAATCACACATAAATTGCTTGCAAAATTGCCTTGCTATTTTGCTCTCAATTCATGTTTAACTTCTGCTTATGTACATTACCTGTAAAAGAGAACAACACTAATATTTAAGGAGTTAGCAATTAGAGATTGACTAGAATACTGATGCTACTCTTCCACGGTGGAAGAGTTTTAGTTGATATCATACTCTACCTCTATCATTTTCCTAAACCATTTTCTCTTTGTGTAAAGAGTCTTTCTCCTTATCCAATATGCAACCTTTTCGATCATGATCAGGAGATATCACTTCTGATAAGCTAGGTTTATCTCCTTCACATGTATCTCACATGTTTAAGTTGATCATAACTGTATTTCACATATGGACCTAGTCAATGTCTGAGTTCCTTTGTCAGTATTCAAAACTTGACCTTTACTTAGGCCAATAAATTCCCCCTTTTTGATGATGACAAGCTCTGTGCTTTTCACTCACTAGGCCCTGTCAGAAATCAGCTTATTCATCAATACAAAGTTAGAAAAAATTACTTATCACTAAGGACCAGATTCATTAGGTTATAAACATCACTTATTAAGAATATATAAAGCACAATATCACTTCCCCTTTTTGGAATCATTGAAAAGTTGCATAAACAAAGTCTGATTCCCAGAATTTTAACAATTACTCATGGCCACTGGGGCAACTGCAAGTGCAGTTATGGATTAATCATCTGTAATCAAGCAAACACATTTAAACTATCAAGGAAATATTAACAATCAACAAGAGCAAAAATAGTAGATTTCATTGATAGAAGATATGTTGATACCACAATCCACAAAAAGAAAGCAAAAATATTCAAAACATGAGCAAAAGGAAGAGAAATGCCTAATCTGGGTCACTGGTGGTACTAGACAGGTTCAGGAGAAGAAGGCTGGAAGTCCAAAGGCTTGGGGGAGCTAGAGGGTTGGTTTTGGGCTTGGAGAAGGTTCAACATATTTTGAAGAATGCCATCATTCTTCTCATTTTCCTTGGTAAGCTCAGTTCTGAGAGCATCCCTCTCAGATTCAACCTCTGCTAAGCGAGCCTTCCTAGCTATCTCAGCATCCTTCGCACCAGTTTCCTGAACTAGAACCCTGGATTTACTACTGATAGGTGTCTTTTTGGATGAACCAAGTTCATTGGGAATGACATTGACTGGATAATCACAAGCAATCAAAGTATTAATTCCAAAATGGTCCTTGCTTGTGGCCATTTCCTACTTCTTCAGAGACACCTTGCAATGATCCAAAATAGCAGTTAGAATAAATCCATAAGGGGTGGCATGGACTTAGAGCCATTGATAACCCTGTCCAGTAGCTTGATGATGAATGCATGCCAATTTATTTGCCTTCCGCTTTTGAGACACTCCATCATAACTAAGTCCATATAGTTAGCAATGTGCCTTCTTTCTTGCCTGGGCAGTAAGCACTTGTTGACAAATTCAAATAAAACTTTGTGTTGTGGCTTCATTTCACTCTTGTGCACAAACTTGGCCTTATTCACTTCTTCAACATCACAGAAACTCCTAGGGATTTCAAGGGCAGGAGGAAGGGAATCTAAACTTGACCATCTTTGCCTAGTGTAGTCATCATATCCCATAGTAGGGATGTCAAGAACCTCGCCCAGCTTCTCTGAATCGAAGGTCACTTGAACCCCTTTCACTTGGCTGGTAACTCTGCCATCCTTGACCTCTGCGTTGGCCATGAATTCAATGATTTCATTCCTAGCTAGCCTTCCATCCATCTGAAAAACCATGTCCTTCTAGCCCTGAGAAACTAGTGCATCAACTAATCGAACCATTCCCGGTTTCACCAAGTCTTTCAACAATCTACCCTTCAAAATTTTTCTTTTTCCAAACTTGGCCAGCTTGTCTTGTTCACCATCAGACTCTCTCTCTTCTTCACTGCTCCATTCTTCATCCTCAACAATTCTAACTGGTTTGTTTTTCACTACAGACATTGTTCTCTTGGCCAATAAAGGTTCAGCAACCTTAGACACTGATGAAGACTTCTTGGAAGAAGTCTTGGTCTTTTTAGGCTTGGGGATCTAAACCTCCATATTTGTATGTTCCTCCTGATGGACCTATTCCATCTCTTTAACATCAATAGCCTCAGAAGGCTCTGCACCCTTAGCTTTTCCTTTATACATCCTCTTCTTCTTGCTTTCAGCCAAAGCCTTTTGTAATTTGCTCTCACTCTGTTTCACCATACTTCTTGTGGCTCTCTCCTTTGGCAAGGGAATTTCAGTAGTAGTTCAAAAATTAGCCTTTCTTTTCTTGGTATTCTTTATAGTGATGGGAACCTTAGGTGTTGGTGTTCTCCTTTTCTTGGGATTATAACTGGCACCTACTTTCTTCAAAAGTTCTGCTAGGGTTTCTTCAATAGATGAACCGGGTTCATCCACATGAGAACTTAAATTTACCAAATCCTCAGCAGCCTCCCCCGATCCACTTCCCTCTGTGTTCTTGCCACTTCTCCTACAATTTCATCCTCAGTCCCACAAATTGCTGGTCTAACCATCTCAGAGGTGGGTAATGAATCAACCACTTCTGCCCTTATTCCCCTCACATCACAACTTGCACCCTCACTCTCTTTTTCTTTGCCATTTTTATTTTTACCTCCTCACCTTCTCAACTCAGGCATTTCCACATTTCTAACAGACCCATTAAGAACAAACCTATTTATTACACTTTCAACCAAAACAGAACGTACCTCAGAAGGGCAATTCTGAATCTTCTTAGAATTAGAAGACTCAGTTCCTTCCCCTTCACTTGCAGGCTTGAAGGAATCGTCTTAGTGCTCAGATTATTGGGTTTGGCTAGCCTTCAATTGCACGTTCAATCTTTTTGATAATGCACCTATAGCAACAGTTTTACGAGCAAGCATTTTAACACGTCTCCTCCTTGGATGGGGGGTTGTACTGGATTGAGGAAGTGTGGAGGAATCAGAAGGGGAAGGTTGTGGAGGAGTGTCTGGGTTATCTTGAGGGTTTGACATTGTGACTGATTTCGTGAGTTTGGTTTTTAGAAGAGAGAACAATTGAGAGTGAAAGTAATTTTCACAATTTTGGAATAATGAGGGTGGCAGAAGGTGATGATGGGTTTTTAAAGAGAGAAACTTAATTAATGACTAACGATAGATTTTTGCAGTCAATTAGAATCCAATCAACCTAAAACTTCAGGTTGAATGAGCGATTAATCTTCCCTAGATTTTAAGCAATTTTTGTGGTGGGAATTCTAGTAGATAAGGAACTGGTTCAAAAATAAACGGATAGGATTTTTTGATATTTTTGAACACAGGTAGGACTCTTCTTATGATTTAAATATTTATATTTCTAATTGTGCAAGGTATAAAAAACATACCTCGTTATTCAGATGAACCAGGTTCTTTATTTAGAATCCTCTTGATCATGCCTCTATTTTCCAAAGTAGAGAAATTTGTTAGAGATCAGTGAGTAATATCAATACATGTCACAGGAGTATACTATTTACAGTATGAAATTGAGCAAAAATTAATCTAGATATTTACATAAGTTCCAGATTTCCTAGAAAAAAAACATATTTTTTTCATTTTTTATTCATTGTGCATTCTGAGCTTGTCCCATTAGGTGATCTTAATCATCCCTAATTCTAACATGTTTCTTTCAAAGCTTTCTCTACTCAGTGCTTTAGTAAAGACGTCAGCAATTTGCTTATCAGTAGCACAAAATTCTATAGTAATCAGTTCTTTCTCATAATTGTTCCTTAAGAAGTGATGTCTAACATCTATGTGTTTAGTCCTCTTATGATGAAATGCGTTCTTAGTCATACTAATAGCGCTAGTGTTATCACAAAAAATAGGGATGCAACCAACTTTACTGCAAAAATCCATCAGCTGTTGTTTGATCCATAACAGTTGAGCACAACAAGAGGTAGCAGCAACATACTCAGCCTCAACAGTGGATAAGGCCACCGAATTATTCTTTTTAGTGGCCCATGATACCACACATGAACCAAGAAAATGAGCCATACTTGAGGTGCTTTTCCTATCCACAAGGAAACCTGCATAGTCAGCACCATCATATCCTACTAGATTAAAGTTACTACCTTTAGGGTACCAAAGACAAAGGTCAGTAGTGCCTTTCAAATATCTCAGTATCCTATTGACAGCAGTCAAGTGGGATTCCTTAGGATTTGCTTGAAAATGAGCACAAAGCCTACACTGAAGAAAATGTCAAGTTTGCTAGCAGTAAGATACAAAAGTGAACCAATCATACCCCTATACAACTTCTGATCAAAAGATGACCAGGTTCATCAATGTCTAATTTAGTAGTTGTTGCAATGGGTGTGTCTATTTCCTTATATTCATCCATTTTAAACTTCTTAATCAACTTTTTTGCATATTTCTATTGATGGATCATGGTTCTATTTGGGTTTTGTTTGATATGTAAGCCTAAGAAGAAGTTAAGCTCACTCATCATACTCATTTCAAATTCACTCCCCATTAATTTAGCAAATTCATTACTAAGTTTTTCAATAATGCCCCAAAATTATACCATCAACATATATTTGTACTACTAGTAGATCCTTACCTTTTTCCCTCAAGAATAGAGTGCTGCCAATCTTACCTCTTTTGTATCCATGTTGAAGGAGGAATTTGGATAGGCGTTCATACCAAGCTCTAGGAGCCTGCTTGAGTCCATATAGGGCCTTGTCCAGTTTGTATACATGATTTGGACATTCCTTACTTTCAAAACCTGGAGGTTGTTTGACAAAGACTTCTTCCTTTAAGTAGCCATTTAGGAAGGCACTCTTCGCATCCATTTGGTGAAGGGTAAACTCCATGTGTGCTGCAAAGGCTATGAGGAGTCTTATTACATCCAGTCTTGCAACTGGAGCAAAGGTCTCATCATAGTTTATGCCCTCCTCTATGCTATAACCTTGGACCACCAACCATGCCTTCTTCCTTAACCGTTCCATATTCTTCAAGTTTGTTTCTGAAGACCCATTTAGTGCCAATTACTAATTTGTCCTTGGGTCTTGTGACCAGATGCCACACTTGACTTCTTTCAGACTGATTGAGTTCATCTTGCATTGCATTCACCCAGTCTGCATCCTGCAAAGCCTCAACAACATTTTTAGGTTTACTAAGAGATAAGAATACATCAAAAGCACACCGATTCTTTAATTGAGATCTAGTTTTAACTCCAGAAGTTAGGTAAGTAAGGATGTTCTTAATGGGATGAGAACTTTGATACTTGTAAGGTTTCACAACCAACTGATTTCTGTTTGGAGTTTCTCCCATGTTCTCTTGCCGAGGAACAGGCTCATGGACAAGTTCTATTTGGGAATTAGATTCACTTCTTCTTTGTTCAGTGCCCCATATCAGGTTGCCCTGGATGGAAGAACCTGTTCCATCTTTTGGTGCAGCTTTAGCTTGAGCTGACACTTCCCTCAATTCTTTTACCAGCCCTATAGCTTCATCTTCATGTTCCTGTCTCTCAGAAAGAATGTTAGTTTCATAAAAAAAATACATGTACACTTTATTCTATACACAAAGTTCTTTTGTTGTACACTTTATAAGCTTTGCTATGTGAAGAATATCCCAAGAATACTTCCTCATCACTTCTGGGACCAAACTTACCTAGGGAGTCCTTTCCATTATTGTGCACAAAGCACTTGCATCTAAATGCCCTAAGATGGGATATATTTGGTTTCCTCCCTTTAAGTAACTCATAGGGAGTCTTCTCTACAAGAGGTCTAGTTATGCACCTATTAGTTATGTAACATGCAGTATTTACAGCCTCTGCCCAGAAGCTATGGGGCAGTTTATTAGAAAGAAGCATAGTCCTAGCCATATCTTCAAGTGTCCTATTCTTTATTTCAACTATTCCATTTTTTTGTGGAGTCCTAGGGGCAGAGAAATTATGATCTATACCATGCTCATTACAAAATTCAGCAAACTTAACATTTTAAAATTAGTTCCATGATCAGACCTAATTGATGTAAGTTGATTACCTAGTTGTTTCTGAGTTTTTCTAACAAAGGCATAAACATGTCAATGTCCCATCCTTAGATGTTAAAAAAATGTCCAAATAAACCTAGAGTAATCATTAACAAGCACCGTCACATATTTCTTACCACATCTGCTCAATGTTATCATTGGACCACATAGATCCATACGAACTAATTCAATCGACCTGGTCGTGCTTACCACTTTCTTGTTTTTAAAAGAGGATCTTACCTGCTTCCCCCTTGCACAGGCCTTACAAACTTTGTCTTCTTTAAACTTGATGTTAGGCAGCCGTATCACCAGGTTCTTGGAGACTAATTTGTTGAGGTGACTTAGACTTGCATGTCCAAGTCTTTTGTGCCAAAAGAGGGGATCATTTTCCAACACACTTAAGAAAGTGAGTTTATTTCCTGAAAGACTGGACAGATCTACAATGTATATATTGTTTACTCTTGTTCCCTGCAAAACAATCTTGTCACTGGTAAGGTTTATCAAAAAACATTTGGTAGAGGTGAATGCTACCAAGTTACCTCTGTCACACAATTGTGATACACTGATTAGGGTATATTTCAATCCATATACCAAGTTGACATTCTCAATGGAATGTGAGTCTGTCTTACCTACTTTTCCAACCCCTATGATCTCACCTTTCTTACCATTTCCAAAGGAGACATTACCTCCTTTTAGGTTCTCAAGTGAAAGGAACTGGTTCTTACTTCCAGTCATATGTTTTGAGCAGCCACTATCCATGTACCATATTTGGCTACTTCCCTTCACTTGAACCTGCAAAATGAAATCAGGGGTTAGTCTTAGGATCCCAAACTAGTTTGGGTCCTTTTTTATAGGCAAAGGGGTAAATTAAATTCTTTTTAGCCCATCCAGGTAGCCTATTTTTACCTTTAACAAAGATTTTTTTCTTTTGACTGGCCTTTTCTTTATCATTACACTCACTTTTGTAATGACCAGTCTTGCCAATGTGTGCAAATTTTGTTCTCAGGAAGTGTGATGTAATTGCTTCTGGAACCCCCTTAGGTGTTGGGGTCCCATAGCCAAGTCCTCTCTTATTGCTACTGTGATGCTCTTGTAGCCAGGATGGTGCATTAGAGGACTTATTCCATTTGCAAGTTCTGTCTAGTTCATGCTTCACCTTGCCTAGATCTTCTTTTGAGACTCTTATCTACCCATCTATCTTGTATAACTCATCCTTTATTTTTTCTAGATTTTCTTCTAAGGTGAGGTGTGTATGATCAACTTTCTTTTTACCTGTTCCTAATTTTAGTTTTAAATTTTCAGATCTAAGTTCTAAGACAGTGTTGTCATGTTCAAGAACCTGGTTCTTCAACTCAGTATTTTTATTATCGCTTTCACTAGCCCTGAGTTCTAGATTTTTGCACTTAGCTTTTAGGATCACACATTCCCTAAACAGTTGTTCCTTCTCATTGTTTATGACCTCAGACTCATCAATAAAGTCTAGCAGTAATTCAGATAGCTTTTCTTTAGACAAAAATTATTTTTTTCTTTGAGATGAATCACACTTACCTCTTGTTCATCATATAATTATCCAATGGCCATAAGTGCTTGTTCATCTCCAACTTCATCTTCTGAATCCTCATTTGAGCTTTCTCTCCAAGCATCAACCATAGCCTTTGTTGATCCTTTATTATTCTTGGGCTGAACCTGTTCCTTCTTCATGTTTCTTTGTTCAGCCCTTTATTTCTTTAATTCAATTTCCCACTGAGGACAATTCTTGATCATGTGGTCAGTCTTAGTACATTTGTAGCAGCCCTCGTTGGTCTATTTTTCATGGTCCCTTGGTTTATTGAAGATTGCACCTCTTGAAGAACCCTTTCCTTTCATTAGGTACTTCTTGAAATCCCTTATGATCATAGCCATTTCATCATCCTCTAAGTCTGCACCTTCAGCTATTCTGAGAGTCAGGCTTCTTTCCTTCTTAGGTGCATCCATCTTTATGGTTTGACTTCTCAGTTCATATGCAGTAAGGTTTCCAATCAGCTCATCCAACTTGAGGGTAGCAATGTTCTTTGATTCCTGAATAGCAGTAATTTTGCTTTCCCAAGTTACTAGCAAGACCCTTGTCAAGATTTTCTCAACCTTGTATTCTTCAAGGATAATTCTTCCAAGAGACTTAAGTTTATTTGTTAGTGTTGTGAACCTTGTTTACATCTCTTGGATGGTTTGTCCTTCCTTTATGGTGAAATTCTCATATTGAAAATACAACAGTATTCCTCTTGATCTCTTTACTTGAGAAGTTCCTTCATGGACCACTTGTAGAGTGTCCCAAATCTCCTTAGCAATAGTACAGCTTTGAATTCTGTTGTACTTGTCTGGACCTAGTCCACACACAAGCCATTTCTTGGCCTTGGCATTTTTTTCCCACTTCTTCAAATCTTCAGCAGTACAGTCAACTCTAGTCATTGGCACATCCACTCCTTCAGCATTCTTCTTTGTAGTAGCCAGGGGACTATCAGTAACAATGTCCCAAAGTTCATAGTCTTCTCCTATGATGTGGTCTCTTATCATGTTCTTCCACCACGAATAGTACTAGCCATTAAAGAGTGGAGGCCTAGCAGTGGATTGTCCTTCCCAGTTTCCAGGTGATGCAATCATCTTGATCTATTCCTAAGGTGTTAGCCTCTTCAAGGATAACCTGCTCTGATACCAATTGATGTTCTATACTTCAATACCTCACAAGAACGGGGAGGGGGGGTGATTTGTATGATGCCCAATTTTTCGTTTAACCTGATTATAGAAGGACGTGGTTCTTCTATGTGTTCCAACTACTACTGTTGCGGAATAATAAATATAGAAATTAAAGAACAAAGAGATTTTACGTGAAAAATATCTCGCTCAAAAAGTGAAAAAATCACGACCTACCTTCCATTAGGATTTTTCCAAACTCTTCACTAAAATCACTGAGCCAAAAATTGCATTTACAAAAATTCTTTTATAAACCTAGGATTAACTCTAATCCCGTTGTGGCACACAACCTCAACTATTGCGAAAACTTCAAGTTAACTCTAAATTGAAAACTCTAAGTACCTAATACAATTGCTTCTAAATAAGTTGAAAGGTACAATGTAAAATCACGTATTACAATTGAACTAGAATAAAAGATAGACACTTGGAACTGATTTTTCTATTTGATTCAAGTAGCTTCAGGTTTCCACGCTTGAATCACACATAAATTGCTTGCAAAATTGTCTTGCTATTTTTCTCTCAATTCACATTTAACTTCTACTTATGTCTGTTACTTATAAAAGAGAACAACCTAATATTTAAGGAGTTAGCAATTAGAGATTGACTAGGATACTGATGCTACTCTTCCATAGTGGAAGAGTTCTAGTTGGTACCATACTCTAACTCTATCCTTTTCCTAAACCGTGTTCTCTTTGTGTAAGGAGTCTTTTTACTTATCCAATATGAAACCTTTTCGATCATGATCAGGAGATATCACTTCTGATAAGTTAAGTTTATCTCATTCACGTGCATCTCACATGTTTGAGTTGATCATAACTGTACTTCACAAGATGGACCTGGTCCATGTTTGAGTTCCTTTATTAGTCTTCAAAACTTCACCTTTACTTGGGCCAACAGATTTGCCGGAAAAAAAAAAAAGATTTTTACCTTATTTAGACTTAGTTTGTACTAGGACTTAAATTCCCCTACTATATAAAGGGGAATATTTCTTTTATTTTGACAGGCAAATTAAAGTAATAAAACTTTATTTTGTCTTCTAGCTATTGTTCAAAGTGTTCTTCATTTGTTCTCTTCTTTATTCGCGATTGAGCTTGTATCGAGGGTCCGATCGAGGACAAATTCAACTGTCCAACCTAAGATCAGGCTTGATTATCACATTGCGATTGATTTGATCATTTATTTTATCTTTAACTTATATACCTATTGTTCTGAATCATTCATATTGAATTAAATCATATATTCTTTAAACCGCATACAAATTTAATTATTACTCTTTTTTGTAGGGTAAATAGTATCTAGATTTTTGTCTTGCTCCGTGAAGGGAAAAAGATATATCCTGCATCGTTTAGATTTTTATTTGGTTGTGATTAACTAGGATTGTCCTATGATAGATGGATACTGATATATTCTCTATCAGATACAACGACGACGACGACGACGACGAAAACAACAAAAATAACAAAAATAACCAGTGGATTCCCACAAGTCTGGGAAGAGTAGGATGTACGGAAACCTTACTCTTATTCTTACGTTGGGAGGGTAGAGAGGTTGTTTCCATTAGACTATCGGCTAAAAAAAAATTTAAAAAAATAGTGGCAACAAGCAATAACAACAATATATTAAGAAAATCGAAGCAAAAATAGCAGTCAAACAGTATCTACAAATAATGCTACATTATCCAATTTATAAGTCAATTTTAGGACGCTCCAAAATGTTTTCCATAATTATTTCGTTTTTAATTAATTTTTTCTAAAAGTTTCAAGAATTCAAATTCATTAATTTATTAAAACTTTAAACTTTGATCAAATATTTTCTGTATCTATCTAATAACTAATACATTCTAATTCATAATCATTTACCACTAAATAGTGAGTCAAATAAGTTAATGAGATGTAATACGTATAACTAAGAGGAAATTAAAGTATAGCTTTTACGTGAGGATTGGTATATTTAACCTATAGAGACTACAACGTAATTCTGCTGCTATAAAGATTCCCAATTATGTAGAAATGATTTTCCGTGAGTGTAAGAAGACAAATTATAAATAACCATTTATTTGCATGGGTAAAATCGTATATGTATTGTAGACAATAAATTTGCGTAGAGAAAATTAAAATCAAGACCGAAAATATTGCAACAATCGTAGTATTTGATTTTGAATATTTGAGTGTACAATCTCTATGATTCCTCTGATTCTACTTTTCTAGTATAAATTCAAGGGCCTTTGAGCTTGATCTTGAATCTATGTTTGTTGCCACGAACGATGATCTTGTTCTTGAGCTTGAGCTTAAGCTTGATTGCTTGAACTTGATCTTGATTTGTTCTTCGTTCTTGAGCTTGAACTTAATTTCTTCTTCGTTCTTGAACTTGAGCTTGATTGCTTGAACTTGAACTTGTTTGCTTGAAGCTTGAAACTTGTGGAGAAATTTGCAGTATTTGATCCACGAGCTCTCCCTTGCTTCTTGTTATAACTTCTGGTCCCTTTTCTGAGTTATGAAGACCCCTATTTATAGTTGTGGAAGGGAGGAGTTGTGATAAGAACAAACTCTTTTCGACCAATCAAATTGAAGTGTAATATGGCCGTATTTGATTGGACAGAACATGTGACCTGTGCCTTGTCATTTTGACACGTGGCATGGTCCTATTGGCTATTCCGCTTGACTTGGCGTGCCACGTCATTTGATACGTGACACCAAACTTGGCCTCTAGGAAGATGTCATCTTGGGCTTAATGAAGTGGGCTCTTCACTTTACCCCAATTTAAATGGGTTAGCCCAATGGATTAAGACATATTTATTTAACCCATATATATTGGACTTATATAATTCATTTAATTATATTAGCCCATAATATTTATCTGAACTAATTTATCTTGAATTTAAAATATAATCCAAATTATTTCACGCACTTAATTCCAATAAATTTTAAATACCTATAAATGCCCCCTACTTCAAGACTTGCCGGTCGTAGACATGTTGAACTTAAGACAAGGATTGAAGTATTACGAAGACATCAGATGGTAAGAGTTTGAAGACCCACTTTACTAGTCTAGACAATTTTTTGTAACGAAAATGTTGTCAGTTGCTTGAAATTTGCTTATAATAGAAATTTATCTTTTAAGATGACAATAGAAAGCCACATAAGCTTGAAACATTTGGCATTTGAACTTCAACTTTGCCAATGATTTTCACTTTTGTTTTACTGAAACATTGATGGTACGTGACCACCATTTTCATTCGAAATTCTTGCTCATAAATCCTTTGAAGAGTCATAAGTAAGCATTATTTCTATTGAATGTGTACATATTTTATTTTACCACACAGCTTGATGTCGAATGTTTCCAAATCCTTTTCTAAACCAAATAGCTTTGATTGACTTCTATTTAGATACGGGAGAGTCCCCACCAAGTCCAAGTCGAAAACAGGTAATAGTCACAGCCTTTTACACGATCCCACATCGTGAAAAACTACTTCGGACAGCTGCTATGCGTGGCTATATATAGCACCGTATTCTTCACTTCATAATATTAATACACAATGTTTGCAAGTCACCTCGAGTCAACATTTAACGATCGAGAGGTATTGACGCAAAGGTAATTTCTTTTTTTTTCTTGTGCTTTCTTTCTTTGTAGCTCTTTTTTTTTTGTAGGTCAAACAAGAAGGATTTGTTCTTGTTCAACGAGATGATCCATGTATGAAGAAGACAATCTTGGGGTGTGAGGAAATGAGTACTCGTTAATCGTTAACCGTCTAAGCCAAAGATTTATTTTATCTTAGGTAAAGAACATCACACCGTTTATGCCAAAGATTTATTATCTGAAGCGAAGACCATTACACCGTTTGAGCTAATGACTTCATCTTATTTAACTTCATTTTATCTGAAGCGTAGACCATTACACCGTCTGGGCCAAAGAATTATTTCGTCTGAAGCGAATACCGTTACACCGTCTAAGCTAATGACTTCATTGAAGCGAAGACCATTACACCGTCTAAGCTAATGACTTCATCTTGTTTGAAGATTTAACTTCATTTTATCTAAGGCATAGACCATTACACCGTCTGGGCCAAAATTTATTTTGTCTGAAGCAAAGACCATTACACCGTCTAAGCTAATGACTTCATCTCGTTTTAAGATTTAACTCCATTTTATCTAAGGCATAGACCATTATACCGTCTAAGCCAAAAATTTCTTTTGTCTGAAGCAAAGACCATTATACCGTCTGAGCTAATGACTTCATCTTGTTTGAAGATTTAACTTCATTTTATCTAAGGCATAGACCATTACACCGTCTAAGCTAAAGATTTATTTTGTCTGAAGCAAAGACCATTACACAGTCTAAGCTAATGACTTATCTTGTTTTAAGATTTAACTTCATTTTATCTAAGGCATAGACCATTACACCGTCTAAGCCAAAGATTTCTTTTGTCTGAAGCAAAAACCATTACACCGTCTAAGCTAATGACTTCATCTTGTTTAAAGATTTAACTTCATTTTATCTGAGGCATAGACCTTTACACCGTCTGGGCCAAAGATTTTTTTTTTTTTCTGAAGTTAAAATCATTATACCGTCTAAGCTGAAGACTATACTTTGTCCAAGGCGAAGACAAGCAAAGTCCATTATACAATCTAACTTGAAGATTTTACTTCACCACCAAAAGATTTGACCTTTTGGCGTAAAGGAATGAAAACTCGTCCTCATTTCGAGATACATGAAT
>MU699973.1:71293-83440 GCA_026770625.1 Nicotiana glauca | reverse complement strand
ATTTTGTACCTACAATTCATGAAAAACACTAATAAGAGCATTTTGTCATCATATATATTATCAAAACAACATAAAAATGTGATTATTTAAGGCGTGATTATAGTCAAATTCACTTATTATCAGCTCCATTCTCATTCCCTTAAGAGAATGTGATAGCAAAATGTGATAAGTCTGAAAGAAGACAAAATTATTACCGTGAAGGTATCAATGGATGTGGACGTGACAATAGACGAAATTATAATCGTCATCATTGTGATAATGAGAATAATAAAGATTCTCAAAATAATCCTTCACTCTGTGAAAGTAATATTTGTCATCGATTTAACATGAGATTTTATTAAGCACATATAGATGATTATGGTCCATTTATGATGTGAATGTGACAACTTCTGATTTATGAATACATATTCATTCTTGGAAGAATATGAACGTGCTAGTGGTAGTGAATATACCACACTCACCTCTAGAAGGAGGTTTGAGATGATATAAGAAAATAATTTCATTATTATGGCATAAATGGTCATGTACTTATTGTACGCCAAAATATTGTGGCATTGTGATTATTAAAAGACAAAGTAATTCAAGAAACATATCTTGCATATAATTTTGACCATGACCATAATGGAATAACTTTCTTCTTAAAAGAGATATTCACCATATGGATGTTGATGAATATGTGGTACTACAAAATTAATTGAGAACTCTGCAAGAGCCAATTACACTATTTTGCAGAAACACAATTGATTACCAATAAGGTATTGTGTTGTAGTAAGTCTCAAAGAAACTTATTCAGTTTCCAAAGTATACGCGAAAGCGGTTGATTATATTGAGACTATAAATAAAGGAAAGATTTAATATCTTCTATTACTACAACTTGTAGCGGGATAATATGTATGTGAAAAGTTACCCGCTTTATTCTTCAGTTTGTACTACACAAATAAAACAATACCATACTAAAGTGGATATTTATTGATATAAAAACTCATATCATAATAAACTTGAAATTTATTAATAATTGCACACGTCATGGTGTAAATCTGAAGTTTATCAATATTGATAATTTATTCAGTTGGCATAATTGGTTTAGCCATATCAATTTAAGTATGATGTGCAAAAATAATAGAGAATTCACATGGGTAAATATTAAAGAACTAGAAAGTTCTTTACGAATTCTCTTATATTGCTTGTTCTCATTAATTAATAGATCAATTAAAATTGGGATTGAATTTCATGAATGCTGGAAATATCAAATGTGAATATGAGCTCATTCACCTGCCATGTATATCACATAAGATGCATCTATGAGATGGTTACATGCACGGTTATCATTAACCCGCAACATGGTGTTTGCGAGGTAACTTGCTCAATAATTTGATTTAGAGCATAATTTCCAGATTATTTATTCAAGAAGTTCATCTTGATAAGTAGGTCTACATCACAGCTGGTTTAGCAAAATGATTTATTGAGCGCCTCCACTTAATAGCTAAACAATTGTTTATGAGAACAAACTTTTGTATATCAGTTTGATATACGTTATATACGAAAGTATATTATTTTCTCCCCTCACAAGTGGTTCATGATCAGGAACCAAATAATTCCATCTTATTATTATTGATGTGCGATGTTATATTTTGATTAATACCATTAAGCACAAAGATGAGTTCTCAAAGTTGAGAAAACAAGTAGTTTTTCTAACATGGGGGAGGGGGGAGACAAGATACAACAGTTGAGAAAAAGTTACATGGAATGAATTATCATTTATACATCTAGATCCTCGAATAAAATAATATGAATTTGAAGTTCATAAAAAGGATAATTCATGTGCAATTTATTGCAAAGCATGCCAGATGCATTTGCTGACCCAAAGAAAGTAACTATATTCTCACTGCAAATGCTCCTATTATAATAAGTCCTAGAAGAACAAAGTCTATGGTACGCTTAAAGTGTATAGACAGATCGGTTTCAAATAAACTGCTTGATAAAGAAGGTGAGCAAATGATCAAATGATCATAATAAAGGAGGCAAGTGATCTAGAAGATCACATGACATAACACTTCATAAAATCTTATGAGAGATTCATGTACCTGAAAATATGAATGAAGAGATCTCTATGTTATGTCTTTATGAAAAATAAGGAGGTTGAAACTGATATAAAATATTTGTCGACGACATCCATAATAGCGCTAAATATATATGAGGATCTCAAGTCAAGATAAACAATTCAAATAGAATTGATTTCATATGAAAGACATGTTGTTTTGGACCTATAGTTCAAACACTTGAAAGAATAAAGTCAATGGTGTGTGCAATAAGTTTTATTTATCTTATATGTCTATCATGACATGAAAACTTGATATGCATCTATAGTCTATTATATGGCTTATATGACTTAACTTATATGACAATCCATGAAGGATTTAAGTTGCTTGAAGCATATACAATTCTTGATCTTGAAGTAGCACTTCCTTAGTGCAATTTGTGCACAAATATTTCTTGCTAAAACTATAGGCATGATAATATGATAGCAAGATTTTTCACCTCTATGTGAAGATATTGAACTGACGATTCCAACAAGATCATATGGAGGCAATACATCTATTAGGGATGATGATTTCAAGGTGCAATATATTCATTCAAGTTAATATGGTTGATTTGTTCATCAAATCTCTACCAAAGATCTTTTGAAGATGGTGCACAAGATTGGAATGCGAAGGCTCAAGGATGAGAATTGATGCTTTCATCAGGGGGAGTTAATGCGCGTTGCACTCTTTTTCCCTTACAAGGTTTTGTCCCACTGGGATTTCCTTGCAAAGTTTTTAACGAGGCAACCAAAAGGCGTATTATTAGATATGTGTACTGTTTTTCCTTTTCTAGATTTTTTTCCCATTGGGTTTTATTTTAGTTAAGGTTTTAACGAGGCACATTATCCGTTGAATAGGCATTCAAGGGAGAGTGTTATAAATAGGATTCTGTTTAAGGTGAATGTCTATATTTAGAGAGATTCTAGGATTTATTACTTGGTGGCAAAGTCACCATCTCTATAAATGGAGGGTTCTATTCCATTGTAATTCATCACAAAATCAATAAGAATTCCCTCTCCCTACTTTTCTTTGAAATACTTTTATTCTTCTTTTATTGTTTTATAACAGTATTAGATTTTTTTTCTGGTCTGAAAGATAATATATATATTAATTAAGTGATGCGTACAGAGGGGTGGTGCACATGTAGCACCCTATTACAAAGTATTAGATATGATATTACCACACTGAATATTTATACACTATAAATAGAATATCAATTAAGTGAACTAAATTGATCATCTTTGTAGGTTAAAGCGATATAATTTTGAATTCAAGTATTCTATTAATGTAATAATATTAATTTTAGCATTTAAATGATGTTGTATTTTTATCACGTTAATTACTTTACAATAATGATCATATCATCTTGTAAATAACTCCTTACTAAATTTAGTTAGTTGTTCTTTCACATAAAAGTTCTGCCTAAATATTTACATGCAACACACATACATAGTAACTAGTATATTAAAAGCATGAAGGCACTTAGCGAACTGTCGTTCGCCTTTTCTACCCTTAGAAAGTAAAGTTTACACTAGATAAAATAGTAATTTAATTTTTTCTCTAATATTTGGGAATATGTATTTTGATTAATTTTTTAATATTTAGGAATAATTGTTTAATTAGTTTTCTAATATTTAGGACTTTATACTCAATTAAAACTTTACTTATTAGTAAATATTTCCTTATTTTAATTATGTAGATTAATCCCACCCCAACTAAGATTTTCAAACGTATGTAGTTAACATTCTGACTTAAAGTAGTATTTTTGTTATTTTGACATTTTACTTAAATATATTGAGGTGTTTGGATTTTTACAATCTAACAAAGTGATAAAAAATATTAAATTTTTAGAAATTATTATAATAATATATTGATCAATAATTTTTTATACGCTACAAATAGATTTTACATTGACGAGGATTTATAGTTTAATTATCTTTCTAATATATAAAATTTTAAAAACTACTAAAATTCTCTATGTGAAATGTCATATCGATTTGCTTATCCATTGAACATAAAATTCTTATCGGATAATAGTATAGTTGCAGTTAAACATTAAAAACTGAGGATGATGTGTAACAATAAGAATTTGAATAAGGAAAATTATTTCCTCTAATATTGAGAATGATTTATTATGTTTTTGAACTAATATAACAAAATAAGTTTTTGAATCAACTAATTCAATTCAACTATTTCCCAAATTTATCGTATAAGTAATTGCAAACTCGTAGTATAGGTAAATTTATTTTCATAAATAAAGCATTGATGGGTAAAAAAAAATTAGTTACAATATCGAATTGAGAGTCAAGTTGGTGAAAATACAAACTTAAAATAATAAGGATAAAATAATAGAAAATAAAATATATTCTAAATGAGTTGTCGTTGATTATTTTTCCTTCCTTTGCATTATCCAACAAATGACAAATTTTTATTTTTTAATATTAAGTTCTTTATTGTAAAATATTAACCCAAAATTGATTTTTTTTAGACTTCACAATGTCACTTATTAGTTTTTTTTTTCTGTGAGCTATATAGCCAACCTTTCCATTCAAAAATGTCCAAAAGACCAAGAGATTTAACTTTTTAATTTGCATTATTTACCAAATCTTTGGAGAATTGTAATGAACTATTTTGTGTTACTTGTTAGTTTCGAGTATTACGTCACATAATAGCAATGATTTTTATAAGATATTTTCAGATAAATCCTCAGAAATCACAATAAAGTATCTGAGGACTTTTACATGGCATTTTTTTATAGTGAGCTAAGCTAAATGAGATCAACATTTATTACTTTCAAAAAAATATAATTTTTAAATTTTTTATTTTATAACCTAAATATATTGTTTAATAATATATATATATATATATATATTATATATGATTCATACAAGTTTTGTTACTCATTAATATAGGATATATGCGTAAAGTATGTATCTTAATATTAGTAATACAAAAATTATATGCAGGATCGGTGCCTATTAATTAAATTCTTTTAAAGAATAATAGTAATATCTATGACGTGATGATTCCTGACTGCAACTAAGAACTGAGGAATTTATTTATTTATATTTATGAAAATGGGTAGAATTAGGTCAGATTCAGGCATCTTGCATATTCCAAGTGCAACATGACTCATCAACGCCTATATAATCCATAACGTATCCAATGTCGCCACAAAGAATCTTATCCTTGTATGTCATCTTCCCTTTCTTTATTTGTACTCTTGGCCTGTTCATTAAATAAATAAATAAAATCCTAAACAACTTTAATAATGGTTAACATCATTAATTTCAAACCCTAGTAGATGGCCCCACAAGAGGCCATGTGACTCCAATAGCTTCCTTCTCTCTAATTTTTGGAAAAAATAAAATTTTATAAGCTGATTTTTCTATATTCCCGACATTATGACATCAAAGGAGTGAAGTTGTCTAATTCAAATTATAACAATTACGATTCACATAATCTACTATTATTGTTTGTATACTCAATTAATTCTGACATACAATTTGGCGTTTTTTGGAGGTTAAAAGTAAAAGGAAAAATCTTATTCAATCAAGTATGCATATATTTACATACATCTGCTAGTTCGTAATGACTTTAGAACTAGACCTTAATTAAAATAAAACAAATACTTTCTATTTAATATCCATACTTGGACATGAAAAATATTTTATCTACATAGCAACTGTTTTTATTTGCGCTGTGATCACGCCCAACTATGCCTTATAAAAAGGACTAAGCGGTCGTTGCAAATATAATCCGGTTTACAAGTCCGGAGTCGAATCTCACAGAGAACTAAGGCGTAGCTACAATTGTTCAATATCACTAAGAAACACAAGTCCAAACAATTTTTTAATTATAAAGATTATATGTTTATTTTTATCTTATTAACTAAAAAAATACTAGAAATCAGTAAAACTATCAATTAACAAAGATAAGGATTAGAGACAAGATTAAGGAGGTCTAGAGTTATGATTTCCTCTATTGTCAGAATCCTTTCCGCTACGTTTTTTTATATATTTGCCTAAGTTTTCTCTACCGATCATGAGCGTTCTGAGAGTTGTAATTCTCTCATGAGTAACTACCACAATTTACTAAACATATTCTCCCGAATTACGCTAGTTGGCATTAAGTACAGCTCACTCGGATCACAACAAGGTTTCGTTATCCCTAATCCCACCATTAAACCCCTTGTATTTATCCCTCATATACATTAGGAGTGATGTTGTTCAACAACTACCTAAATATGCACTCTCTCCAGAGTAATACACACTAAATAGGCATAGTCGATTGAGAGCTCTTCAACCAACCACAATAATAATGTGGCTGAACAAATAGAGAAAATACTACGGCAAAACTATATTAACGTAACAGGAAAATCGTCCTCCAATAGATTCCATCAAAACCCTAGATAACAAATTAGCTATTCATAGTAGTATGCATAACTACAATACCAGAATTCATAACCAATAATGAAAATAGGAAGAAGGAAGTGAAAATTCGTAGAAGAATTTCCAGCCTTGCTCCTAGTGTGTTCTTGCCTCCTTAGGTCGAATCTCCAGTCTCCACGACGACTTCGTTCTCTCCCTAGATCTAAATTGTATCCAAACTCGTTCCCTCCTATCAAAAGTGGCATTTTTAGGTCTATTTATATGTGTAGGAAAAGAGCTAAACATCTAGGTCAAGTCCTAGTCAATCTGAAAAATGAATTAAGTCTTCAAAACTCGGACTTCGCCCTAGGTTTGGTGTCGCCATCCTAACGCCAGCCTCAGCCTGGTTTTTGTCTTGCAGGGCCACCCTAACGTCAGCCTCAGCCTGACTTTTGCCTTGCAGCACTAGCCTAACGCTAGCCTCAGCCTGACCTTTGGTTGGCCTCGCCAGGCTAAAGCCTGGTTAAGCTGGCCTTTGCCTGGCCTAGCCAGGTCTTTCCTTTTCACTGTTCTCGAGCCCACTTTCAACGTTATGTATCCCTTTTGCTCTAGTTTCATCTCCAATTCACCTACACATAAAATAGACTCCATTACGTGCAAATAAAGTATAATTTATCATTAAAACTTGTAAAATGCAAGGCACATATGCGCTAAACCATGAATTTTAGCCACACATTAATACCCCACACTTAAACATTGCTCGCCCTCGAGCAATCAAATTACACTCATGGACACAATCTATTAAGAAATTCCCTTAACTTATTATACCAAGAATCTTTAAAATAGTTTAAGCTCAAAGGTGTGACATCCCCGTCTCACGAATCGACTCACAAATGACATTCCTTATTGACAATTCACTTACTTACTCTAACATGGAAGTCAACAACGTTACTTTTCCTTTATGAATCATGTGCCATCACCCAATCAAAGAGCTTAGTTCCACACACAATGAATTTTAATAACGTAGGAACTCAAGATAGGAAACATTCACCTGCTTTCAGAAATAACACTCATATGCCCCAAATAACTCACCATAAGCTTGACCGTAGTGTAATACTCCACGAATCGAGTTCATTTTAAGATCAAATAGGACTTTTGTTGGTTGTAACGTAGGCTGCGGGTCGGGTAGGATACATTTGAATATAAGTGACTACACCTCCCTTAAACACTTTAATACAAACACTTTAACCTTCAAGCCCATACTTATGTCAAACCAAAACTCCACCTTAACTTCACTTTATTTTACCCCCTACTTTTTTAAGCACAAGTACATCAATAGCAACCACAATCAGAAATTATTTTTCATACATTACAGCTATTATATAAATATTTTTTTTCTTTCTCTTTCCAAATGGCATTTATTGACATGTTTTTTTTCTTTCAAACGGTGCACCATTCTCCTTATTTCACTTGTTCCACTCAAAAGCCAATCCACCACCCCACACTTTAACTTTTTCATAATTCATCACAATTCAATTGCTCATGAGAGGTGACAAGGTTCAAATATATGGTCGATTCAAATAAAGGGGTGCGGCTTGTAATGTGTTTACCAAAGAAATAAGATTATAGGCTCAACGGGGTTAACTACGATATATAACATTTAGGTGGGTACTCTATATATATCTGGCTTAACAAAGAACTGCCTATATCACTTCTCAGACTGACAAGACTACTATTTCGCTTTACACACATACGGGGCAAGTTATAGACATCAAATGCACTGCACAGAATACATACAAACCTCACACGGACATGGCACATAACTCATTCAGGATTGGTTTTTATCACGACACTCCAGTCAAAACAGTTAAGCAAATTTAAGAATCCATGATTTAAGGCATTCATCCTAGAGTCAAAAATTGAGCCTAAGCGTCACAACCAAAGTACTACCACAATTGTTTGGACTTGTATTTCTTAGAGATATTGAACAACTGTAGCTAAGCCTTAGTTCTCTGTGAGATTCGAATCCGTACTTGTAAATCGGATTATATTTGCAACGAACGCTTAGTCTTTTTTATAAGGCATAGTTGGGGGTGATCAAATTTTAGCGTCGTTGCTGGAGAACTAACAGTGTAGCTGTAGGATTACATATTCTAGGTTTCAAGTTTGAACTTTTGTTTTTGTTTTCTTGTATTTGATTTTTGTTTTAATTTTTTTTGACTTGAGAGACATGGAATCTTGGAATTGTGAGAGTTTTGATGTTGATAATTCTACTTTTGCTCCCCCTTATACATATAATGGAGGAAACTACCCATTACAAAATTATTAAAATATTTTCGAGAGTGAGTTATGTGCACCATCTCAATCTTGTGTGTGGAATGTGTGTGATATGTGTGGTGGTCAATATGGTCACCTTCATGGTTGTGATTATTTGTCTTATCCTCCCCCAACCCCTTACTATGATGGTTCTACTTTTTCTGGTGAAGTTAATAGGAACAAAGAACCCTGGAAGGCTGACCTGAAGGAGATCAAAGATATGTTAAAATATTTCATGGAACTATATGATAAGAATCCACTGCATATACAAATGTAAGAGGCAACTATTCCCAATTTGGAGGCTCAAGCGAATAAACTAATTGAACATTGTAAAGCGCAAACAGTTTACATTGTGGATAGTAGCCAAGAAGAGCATGAATGGGCTGCAGAAATTGCCATTATAATTGAAGATTTAAAAAAATACAAGGAGGTTCTAGTGGAGGAGGTTAGAGTAGAACACCAACAATCTATCTAACTAAAAGTTGAGGAAGCCAATGTTGAAGAAGTAATACTAGAGTCAACCAGTGACGTTGAACATACAAATTTAGTTGACTCTAGTGTGACTAGTATGGAAGAGGTTAAAAATCTTGAAGTTCATGTATTTGAGCGCGTTGGACCTCATTCCAAACTCTTCTCTACATTATGTTCATATGGTGAAATGGAAATTGATTTGCATGAGCCAATGCGAGAGTTAAAGGAAGAGGTAGATGAGCCATATATTCTAAAATTTTCAAGGCCGTCTAGGCAAAACAACACTCCTCGATTGAAAGCCAAAAAGTTCAGAAAGTATCATTTAATTTTTGGCTCGCAACAATTTGTATTGCCCCAGGAGCGTGATCATAGAGAAGAATCAAAACTTGGGGTCTAGTTCATAAGTTCAAAGTGGAGGCAGAAAGTGATTCGCGTCGTGCCGCGATATTAAATCAAACACTTGTTGGGAGGCAACCCAGTTTTACTACTTTTTTATTTATTTATTTATTTTTTTTTAATTGTATTATTTTTTAATGTCGATTCTTGATTTTATAGGAGCATGGAAAGCAAAACTATTGGAAGGATGCAACAACAAACCAAATGGTTGGAACTAAGTGTGAGATACCCGCACGAAGGACCAAGCCTGGGAGAAGTCTGAGTATCCCATGAGCTACTAGTGCTTCCGCCTTTGGCCTACCAGGGAGTTTCTTTTATCCTCTTATTAGTATGGTGTGCATACTAAACCATGAATTATAGCCACACATCACGCTGCTGGTAGTCTCATATATACAGCTGAATGGCAATTTCCTTGAGGCGATGACCATTTCTCTCATTTAAGATATGGTAAATTTTGAAGCAATAAATAAGAAACTCAGGATCTCTGCCCTAAGCTTGCTATTGTTCAACCTCATACTCACTGAACTTTATCCTCCCGGTGTCACACCCAAATCCCACCATAGAGGTCATAATGGCACCTAGTCTCTATAACTAGGTAAACCGAACACTTATCAATACTTAAATCAGTAAAACAAGATTGAATAAAGCAGAGTTAATATAAATACGAAAATAAGGGTGATACAAGCCAAAACGGCGATAACTATAAACATATCCCCAACAACTAGGTAATAGAGTCATGAGCTCTAACTGAATACACGAGAATATTTCAAAACACAGTACTCTTTGAAATACATAAGCCATAGAAATAAAGTACAGAGATTGACTTCGAGGCTTGCGAGCAGAACATGCATTGATACCTTGAAGTCTCCAATAAGCATAATGCCTCCCTCTCAATCAGACCAATTCGAAGTACCTGGATCTGCACAAATATGTGGAGAAGCATAGTATGAGTACTCCACAATCGGTATCGGTAAGTATCAAGACTAACCTCGGTACTAGTAAAATAACATGGGCTATATAAATCAAAAGAAACCGAGAACATGATGTATAGTTGAAAACAATAACAGCAATCTCTTTAGCACGTGTGATAATAACTCAATATAGTAAATCCATCTTTGTCAACACAACATCAATAGCAGTGAGGTATGTTATAGCATGTCAAATACAATCAATAGCTCATAGAAGTACAAATTGAAAACCTTAAGAAAATAAGTATGTGATCAAAATATCAACCCCGTCTCAACACAAAATAACATAAAAAAGGACGTCCCAAAATATCACATAACATCATCAACAATGACATGATTTCACAGCATGTGCACATGACAATAAAATGCCTCCCTTATTTTGCCACATGTACATATCGCCTCCTTTATTTCGCCACATGTACATATCGCCGCCCTTATTTTGCCATGTGGGCAATTTGAGATAACACCACCTTTATTTCGTCTTATGTGCATAACAATAGACACAATCACATGGAAAGACCTTGTGCTGACGCCCCCAATCAATCTACTCAATATGTCCACAAGTGCCACAATATCATAAAAATAAAATATTAAAGTTTCATCAAGATATAAACTCACATCTCATCACTAAAGTGTACAAGGACGTAACTGTAACATAAGAGCATAGGGATGTTCAATAAATAAAGTATGATTATGGCTAAGTTAATTTAATGAGCATGATCATGTAGTCACAAAGTTGATTAAACAAGATTTATGTAAAGCCGATTATCAAATTAAGACATACTAATAGCCTACGGTCTAATCAGGTCATAAACATCACATAGCACCCGGGGTACACAATTGTCACCACATGCACACGTCATTTTTCACATATACGAATAAGAAATTTAAGACTAATTCCTAAGGAGTATTTCTCGCACACAAGGTTAGGCAATATACTTACCTCAAACAAGCTAAATCAATAATTTAAAAATGCCTTGCGTGAATTAATCTCTGGATGGCTCGAATCTAGCCAAAATAACTTAATAATATCAAAAGGAGCTTTAGAAAACAACCCAAACAATAAACCTATGATTTTGATTCAAATATGCAAAGTCAACCTAAAAAGTCAACTCCAGGCTCGCACCTCAGAATCGAGAAAACTCAAAAATTTTGAACATTCATTCTAATACGAGTCCAACCATAATAGTTTCATCCAATTCCGACTCCAAACCGGGGTTCAAATCTCGCATTTAAACTTTAGATATGTTTTTATTAAAATGCATAATACATTGACAACCCCTTAAAGTTGTACACACTTTTCACTTACACACTCTATCTTAAGTCCGTTCCACTAGAACATTTCATTCATATCTCATACGTGTTATTTAGACACAAAATTAATAAGCGGTCAAACATAAAAGATACGTGTAATTCACATGCCAGAGTAATGAATAAGACAAGGAAACATGGATTTAACTTAAAACAAATTTAAAAAAAATGAACCGGCCCACACCCCTTGGTCATCTTCCCCAATGATGCCCTTCTTCCGTCCTCTTCCCGATG
>MU699973.1:52095-65288 GCA_026770625.1 Nicotiana glauca | reverse complement strand
ATGGTTTGATCCATCCTATTCGTCTTCAAATGGCCAGAGAGGCGGGTAGTGACATTACTTTTCAGGAGGCGGCCAATGTGTCCCGGAGGATCGAGATGGTCCTGCCATAGGGGAGTGGTCATAGGGCAGACAAGAGACCCCGTCACTCAGGTTGATTCAGTGGTGCCTCATCTGGAGGCAGGGATTCTTATGATAGGGGCCAGCCTTCCAGGACCTTTCAGTCAGCCCTCCAGGCTTCGCAGAGTGTCCCAGGTGATCGTGGTTTTCGTGGGCAGTATTCCGATCAGCAGTCATTCAGTGCACCGCCAGCTCCCATCAATGCACAGCCTCTTCAGAGTTTTCGTGGAGATCATTCGGGTCGTCAGGGCCAGTCTCATCGTACGGAGGGATGTTATGAGTGTGGTGAGTATGGTCATATCAGGAGATCTTGCCCGAGACTGAGGGGTACACAGTCGTAGCAGCAGGGTCCTCGCCCCATGATTCAGGCACCAGGTGACCCACAGCCTGCCAAGGGCGGGGGTAGGGATCATAGAGGTGGAGGTCGAGACCGTAGAGGTGGAGGCCGGACCGCCAGAGGTAGGGGTCAGCCGGTAGTCGATCGTCTTAGAGACATGGTTCATGGAGGTGGGGCTGAGCCCCGATTTTATTCTTTGCCAGCTAGACCAGAGGCCGAGTCGTCAGATGCTGTTATTACAGGTACTATTCTGGTTTTGTGATAGAGATGCATTAGTGCTATTTGACCCTGGGTCTACATATTCATACGTGTCGTCTTATTTTTCACCCTGCCTGACTATGTCTAGTTATGCTTTGGACATTTCGGTTTATGTATCTACACCGGTAGGTGACTCCATAGTAGTCGACTGGGTGCACCATTCCTGTGTGGTGGTGTTTGAGGGTCTTGAGACCCATGTTGATTTATTGCTTTTAGATATGGTGTATTTCGACGTCATATTAGGGATGGATTGGTTGTCCCCGTATCATGCTATCTTGGATTGTCACGCCAAGACCGTGACCTTGGCCTTGCCAGCATTGCCCCGACTAGAGTGGGGAGGGACCCCAGGTCATGCCACCCATAGTGTTATTTCATATGTTAAGGCTCAATGTATGGTCGAGAAGGGGTGTTTAGCTTATCTGGCGTATGTTCACGACTCCAGCGCAGAGGTTCCTTCTATTGACTATGTTCCTATTGTTCGAGAGTTCCCGAGGTTTTCCCTTCAGACCTGCCGGGTATGCCGCCCGATAGGGATATTGATTTCTGTATTGATCTGGCTCCGGGCACGTAGCACATTGCTATTCCGCCATATCGTATGGCCCCGCCAGAGTCGAAGGAGTTAAAGGACCAGTTGCATGATTTACTAGAGATGGGTTTTATCAGGCCTAGTGTTTCTCCTTGGGGTGCGCCGGTGTTATTTGTGAAGAAGAAAGATGGTTCGATGCGGATGTGCATTGATTACCGATAATTGAACAAAGTGACGATAAAGAACAAGTACCCACTGTCGAGGATTGATGATTTGTTTGACCAGCTTCTGGGAGCAAGGGTGTTTTCAAAGATAAACTTGAGATCTGGTTACCATCAGCTGAGGATTAGGGTGTCTGATGTCCCTAAGACAGCATTCCGCACTCGGTATGGGCACTATGAGTTTCTAGTCATGTCATTTGGGTTGACCAATGCCCCGGCAGCATTTATGGAGTTAATGAACCGAGTGTTCAGGCCATATCTAGACTTATTTATGATAGTCTTTGTTGATGATATTCTAGTGTACTCCCGCAGCCAGGAAGAGCACGAGCAGCACCTCAAAGTGGTCCTTCGGACTTTGAAGGATAGTCAGTTATATGCTAAGTTTTCAAAGTGCGAGTTCTGGTTGAGTTCGATTGCATTTCTGGGTCATATTGTATCAGTAGAGGGTATTCATGTGGATCCGAAGAAAATTGAGGCAGTCAAGAATTGTCCTCGACCAGCTTCAGTGACCAAGATTCGGAGTTTCTTGGGGTTAGCAGGTTATTACCATCGGTTCGTAGAGGGATTTTCTTCTATTGCAACCCCAATGACCAGATTGACCCAGAAGGGTGCCCAGCTTAGATGGTCAGATGAGTGTGAGGCAATCTTTCAGAAGCTCAAGACAACTCTAACTACGACACCGGTTTTGGTTTTGCCCTCGGGTTCAGGGCCTTACACAGTCTATTGCGATGCTTCTCGTATTGGGCTTGGAGTAGTATTGATGCAGGATGGCAAAGTCATTGCCTATTCTTTGAGACAGTTGAAGATCCACGAGAAGAATTGTCCAGATCATGATCTAGAGTTGGCAGCTGTTGTTCATGCTTTGAAGATTTGGAGGCATTATCTATATGGCTTGACGTGTGAGGTGTACACGGATCACAAGAGCCTTCAGTACCTGTTCAAGCAGAAGGAGTTGAATGTGGGGCAGCGAAGGTGGTTAGAGTTGTTGAAAGATTATGATATTACTATCTTATACTACCCGGGTAAGGCCAATGTGGTGGCCGATGCATTGAGTAGGAAGTCTGCCAGCATGGGTAGTCTTGCTTATATTCCGGTCAGCCAGAGACCACTTGCTTTAGATGTTCAGGCTTTGGCAATTCGATTGGTGACATTAGATATTTCTGAGCCGAGCAGAGTGTTAGCTTGCACGGTCACCCGTTCTTCTCTATTGGAGCGTATCCGTGATCGGCAGTTTGATGATCCCCATTTGTGTGTCCTGAGAGACACAGTGAAGCGTGGAGGTGCCACGAAGGTGACCTTATATGATGATGGTGTTTTGAGATTGTAGGGGCGAGTTTGTGTGCCCAATGTTGATGGGATTCGAGAGTTGATCTTAGCAGAGGCCCATAGTTCTCAGTATTCTATTCACTCGGGCGCCATGAAGATGTATCAGGACTTGCGGCAGCATTATTGGTGGCGTAGGATGAAGAAGGATATTGTTGCGTATGTGGCTCGGTGTTTGAACTGTCAGCAGGTCAAGTATGAGCATCAGAGGCCCGGTGGTTTGTTTCAGAGGATTGAGCTTCCCGAGTGAAAGTGGGAGAGGATTACCATGGATTTCATTACTGGACTTCCATTGACTCAAAAGAAGTTTGATGCTATGTGGGTCATTGTTGATAGGCTGACCAAGTCAGCGCATTTCATTCCAGTAGCAATCTCCTATTCATCCGAGAGGCTAGTTGAGATTTATATCAGGGAGATTGTCCGCCTTCATAGTGTGCCAGTATCCATCATTTCGGACCAGGGTATGCAGTTTACCTCGCGCTTCTGGAGAGCAGTTCAGCAAGAGTTGGGCACCCAGGTTCAGTTGAGCACAGCATTCCATCCTCAGATGGACGGTCAGTCCGAGTGGACTATACAGATTTTGAAGGATATGCTCCGAGCTTGCGTCATTAATTTTCGAGGCTCATGGGGCCAGTTTTTTCCTTTAGCGGAGTTCGCCTACAACAACAACTACCAGTCCAGTATTTAGATGGCTCCGTATGAGGCGTTGTATGGTAGGCAATGTCGGTCTCCAGTCGGATAGTTTGAGCCGGGAGAGGCTCAGTTATTGGGTACAGACTTAGTTCAGGAGGCCTTAGATAAGGTCAAGATCATTCAGGAGAGGCTTTATTCAGCTCAGTCTAGGCAGAAGAGTTATGCAGATTGTAAGGTCTGAGATGTAGCTTTTATGGTTGGCGAGCGGGTATTGCTCCGGGTGTCGCTTATGAAGGGCGTGATGAGGTTCGGAAGGAAGGTCAAGCTTAGCCCCAGGTACATTGGTCCGTTTGAAATTCTTGATTGAGTAGGAGATGTGGCTTATAGACTTGCATTGCCACCTAGCTTATCAGTCGTGCACCCAGTTTTTCATGTGTCTATGCTTCGGAGGTATCACGGCGATCCTACCCATGTGTTAGACTTCAGCACTGTCCAGTTGGACAAGGATTTATCTTATGAGGAGGAGCCGGTAGCTATTCTAGACCGGCAGGTTCGTCAATTGAGATCTAGGAGTTTTACCTCTGTTCGTATTCAGTGGAGAGGTCAACCTCCTAAGGCCTCGACCTGGGAGTCCGAGTCTGATATGCGGAGTCGTTATCTACATCTGTTCCCCGACTCAGGTACTTCTTTCTTTTGTCCGTTCGAGGACGAACGGTTGTTTTAGAGGTAGAGGATGTGACGACCCAAAGGGTCATCACTTGTTTCCTCATTCGTTCTATGCTTCCGAGGCTTGAAAATCTCATTTTTACTTTCCTTGATTTGCGTGCATAGTCCGGGCGCGTAGCCGGAAAGCTTTTATGTTGAAATATGTGAATTCTGTGAAAACTTTGAAGAATTTTAATATTAATATGATTAAAGTTGACTTTGGTAAACATTTTGGGTAAACAGACCCGGACCCGAGATTGGACGGTCCCGGAAGGTCCGTAGAAAAATATGGGACCCGGGCATGTGCCCGGAGTCGAATTCTGAGGTTTAGAGCCCGAGGAAAGAATTTTTCTGTTAAATTTTTTTTCTGAAATTATTAAGGAAAATAAAAATGGAAATTGATTAAAAGACTATGGTATCGGGCTCGTATTTTGGTTCTGACGCCCGATACAAGTCTTAAATATGTGTTAAGCGCTTTCTGTAAAGTTTGGTCGAAATCGGAAGTCAATTGACGTGTTTCGGACCTAAAAATCAAAAGTTGGAAGTTTATGAAGTTTGAAATGAAAATGATGATTTTGAGGCTTGATTCATTGATGTTGATGTTATTTTGGCGATTTGATCGCACGAGTAAGTACGTAGGATGTTTTTGAGGTTGTGTGCATGTTTGGTTTGGAGCCCCGAGGGCTCGGGTGAGTTTTGGATAGGCATCGGATTGCATTTCTCATTTTTGTAAAATCTGGTATAAGGCTTGTGCAATTTTCGCAAATGCAAAGCCAGAGTTCGCAAATGCGAATGCCAGCTATCACAAATGCGAAGGCTGGTTCGCAAATGCGAAACCAGCCCAGGTAGGCCAAGGTTCGCAATTGCGAAGTCTGGGAAATATGGGCACTATCGCAAATGCGAAGCCCGTGATCGCAAAAGCGACTGTAGGCCATCGCAAATGCGATGCCTCTTTCGCAAATGCGAAACCTGCCCTCCAGACCCAAGTTCGCAAATGCGAACTAATATGTCGCAATTCCCAACCCTGTTTGGTTCACAATTGCGAACTAAGGTTCACAATTCTCATATCCGCAGCCCAGCAAATTTTATACTTAGTCAAATTTTCATCACTTTTCACCATTCTTTCAAAACCCAAACACCATAGGCGATTTTTCAAGATCAAACTTCATCCCAAATCACTTGCAAGTTAATTTTTACTCAATTCTTTCAATCTTTAACATCATTAAACATGTTTTCCACTTAAAATCAAGGATTTTCATGGGTGAAATTGGGGTTTTTGGGTAGAACCTAAGTTTTCCATAAATTGGGGAGTTGGACCTCGATTTGAGGTCTGATTTCAAAACAAATTACATATTTGAATTCGTGGGGGAACGGGTAACTGGGTTTTGATTCGAACTTCGGGTTTTGAACATGTGGGCCCGGTGGCATTTTTGGAAATTTTGGGGAAAACTTGGGAAAATCATTTTATGCATTCAAATTGATTCATATAGTGTTTATTAAAGTAATTGAGCAATTTGTGATTAGATTCGAGCGAATTGGAGGTAGAACCGCGAGGTAATGCGATAGTTGAGGATTAAGTGGATTTCAAGGCTTTGAGGTAAGTGTTTGGTTTAACCCTAGCTTGAGGGAATAAGAGCTGAGTCTTGCTGCTAATTGCTATGTGATCGAGTACGATGTATAGGCATGGTGACGAGTATCTATACATTGGTGTCTAGCATGACCGTGAGTCCTTATCATGTGATTATCAAGAATTGGTTGTGAATTTCATATTTATTGGAGGATTTTTATATGTTGTGAATAACATGTGAACGGTGATATGATCATTTGATCCTTAGGAGCATTGGCTCAAATCGTGATACGAATATCGAAAGTAGGTGAAATGACTTGATTCTTTGGAGCGTTGGCTCAAAAATGGTAGAGTGAATTATAAGATAAGAAAAGTAAGGAAGAGAAAGTGTTGTTAATTATTCCCTTGCCGGGACATTTGGTTGAACTTGTTGGTTCATTCCCTTGCCGGGACTTTTGTCAAATATTTGCTTATTTTTATGTTCCTCAATTGTGACTGTTGTTTGGGAAGTCAGACTGTAAATGATATTGAGGATCGGGTTGCGCGCCGCAACAATAATATTGAGGATCGGGTTGCACGCCGCAACAATGATATATGAGGATCGGGTTGCGCGTCGCAATAGTGATACAATGATAAATGGTATGGGTTGGGCTGCACGCCGCAACGGTGGTATTTGTGGATCGAGTTGCACGCCGCAACAATGGTAATTATGGAGCGGGTTGCACGCCGCAACATTTATTGATACCATGTGTTTGTATTGAGTATTGATTCCTTGTTCATTGTGAAATCTAAGCTGCTTTAATTTTGTTACTTGGGATTACTGTTAATATTGTATCTCCCCATAGCATGGTTCCCCTCCCATGTTGTTAATTGCCTTGTATTCGATTTCCACTGTATATTTATAACCGCACAGGTTTATGTGGTGTCCAGTCTAGCCTCGTCACTACTTCGTCGGGGTTAGGCTAGACACTTACCAGCACATGGGGTTGGTTGTGCTGATGCTACACTTCTGTGCATTTTTGCACAGGTCCAGGTTTTGAGGAGCAGCAACAGCAGTAGTGCGGGAGCAGGCTTTTATTTTCACGAGACCGAGGTAGCCTTGCAGGCGTCCGCAGGCCCGGCGTCTCTTCTTTATGTTCTCTTTTAGACTGTTGCCTCATTGTTTTCAAGACAGACAACTTATATATTCTTTCAGACCATTGTATTTAGTATATTCTTTGTGGTTCGTGAGTACTGTAACACCAAATCCTGGGTAGAGTCTATTAATGACTGTTTCGCGTTTTGATTCGTATTTATAAATCAGACTTCCGCTATTGTTCTTATTAAATTTCATGTTCTATATTGATGCTTTGAACTGTTAAAATAATTGTTTTGTGATAGAAATTTAATTGAGTAGGCTTTCCTAGCTACCACGAGTAGGCGTCATCACGATCCCGATGGTGGGAAATCCGGGTCGTGACACTATCACAATTCGTCGAACTGCAGTAGGTCACGAGGAATAGAATAAAGGGGTGAGTGGAAGATGTGATTATATCGATGGAGATAGAATGGTGTGAAAGATAAAAAAAATATTTACCGAAAAGTATTTCCGACAAAAACTATTCATTTCTGGCAAGAAAGATGAGGAGTTTATTTTTTGGACCATTTCACGCACATGAAAAATATGAGGAACACTTGATTTTCCATGTGAGATGTAGTTGAAGTGTTCAAATAGAATGACTTAAGATAGAGTGTCTGAGCGAAAAGTGTGGACAACTTTAAGGGGTTGTCGATGTATTTTGCCTTATTAAAACCCCAAATTTCATAACTGAGATTCACCAAAAAAATACTAAAATTAAAGTTGGAATCATGAACAATAAATAAATCCGAGTAAAAAAAATACTTACCCCAACATATATCATGAAAATCCCCTAAAACATTGCCCAAAATTCGAGCTCCCAATCCAAAAATATATTAAAATAACTCAACCCCTCGAAACCTAATTCTTAAGTAACAGATACCCTTCGCGATCGATGGACCTACTTCACGATTGCAAAGCACAAAACAAAAAGCTGCCTCACAAGACCCTACATGAATACGACACACCTCCTGTGATTGCGCTTCACCAACTCCCAAGCCTACGTGAACGCGAAGGCTAAGCCGCCTGATCTCTCTGCCTGACATTGACTGCGATCATGAATCTTCTGATATTTAGCTTAAAATATATATATATTTATATGTATATTTCCTCATGTTTTAATTTTGTTTCGTGGATTTAGGATATAAAATTTGTTAATTTATATTAATTTGATGTGTTTTTATGTGTAGGAATGATTCGGGAACAATTGGGGGCGAAATGTGCGAGATTAGAGCCAAAACAAACGAAAAAGGGGAAGGTGCAATTTTCAGACTATAATTAGGCCCTAAAGAACCACATTTTTGTATAGCTTTTACGGTAAAAAATGATAACAAAATGCTCCGATTAGTGCTTTTCATGATTTGCAGGCTATATCCAATAAAAGAAGTCCGTGGAGTACTTTTGGGATCAATTATGGAGAAAAGGAGACCAATCATACAATATCCACAAAGTGCACCAAGCGAAGGGACAAAACCAGAACTGAAGCTGGTCTGCCGATGTCCGGGCGTAACCGCGGTAGGACCGCGGCAGAACACTGCTACAGATTCTGAAGGCCACTCTAGTCACGGTCCTGGCTTAACCGGGGCAGGACCGCAGCAGGACGCGTAAACTTCAGGGACCAAAGTGCAAAATACGGGATTTTAAGCCCTAAAACCTATATTAAATGAAAGAAGCCAGCCAAGAAAGAGGAGAATGATTTTTGGAAGTGAAAAACATCAGAAGGAAGGGCAAGAGGCAAGGAGGATCATTGGGCATCAATCTTTAATCTTCTTCTTTGTTCTTTTACCTTTGAATATGAATTCTTTTATGATTTTCGTTATTTTCTTGAGTAGCTAACTTTTCTAATCTAAGGTTTTGGTGGAACCCGTTGGGGATGAATTTATTGTGATGTTAATATAGTTTTGATTGGTTGTTAATCTCTATTTGTTCAACTACATTCTTGTTGTAGTTGATTAAAGGGCCCTCAATTAGCTGTGCCTATTTATTATGTATCTACTTGAGAGAGAGTGCATATTTAGGTAGTTGTTTGAACAACATCACTCCCGGAGTATAGACGAGAGTCATAACCGAGGGTTTAGAGGTTGGATTAGAGATAACGATACCTCGGGTGCAATCTAAGTGAACTGTAATGCGAATCTAGCTAGCGTAGCTTGAGAAAGTGCGTCTAGCAAATTATCATAATTGCTTGAGAGAGATTTATGATAGCTAGAGAGTTCATGATTGATAGAGGCAACTAAGTCAACGCTATAAGAAACATACAACCAAGGAAATCAACAACGGGGGAACTATTACCTTAGACCTATTCCAATTGTTTACAAATCAAGCATAGTTAATTTTTCTTTGTTTATTTACTTTCAGTTTTAGTTGTTAGAATTACCATCAACTGTTATTTATAACATTTGGGGAAGTTGATTCTATAAGTCCAACAAAAGTAATTGATAGGTTAGGTCCCTGTGGGTTCGACTCTGGGCATAAATACTCATATTATATTTGCAACGCCCGCGTAATCTTTTGCAAGACTCAGTTGAGCGTAATCAGTTAGGATAGGAATATACCTAATCGTCTTGCTTGGTTATTATACGGGAATTGTAAATGTGTTTTTGTTAATCTTAATTCCATAGGAATATAGGCGTTAGGTTAGCTTGAATAGGTGAGTTGTACTTCGGGAGAAGGCTACGAGCAATATTAACCCCGTCAATCAATAATCTAGATAAATTAATTAGACAATTTAGGTAAAAAAAACTCAACGGGATTGTTAGCTAACCGATAGCTCTAGAATATTCACTCACATTAAATTCGTCTCTATAATTCGCCAACTTGTTTTCTTTAATCTCTTAATTTATTACTTTAGATTAATTTTAGTTAAATATTCATACATTAGGATTCGTTTGAATAGATTAATTGTTTGGTTTAATTTAGTTGATAGTTAATCACAAGTCACTGTGGGTACGATATCTGGACTTACAATCCTATATTACTAAGTGGCCACGTACAATTGCGTGTGTGTTTGGGAGCAACAACATCCATCGCAAAGCTTCATCTCCATAGTGACGTGATTGCAACCACCATACCGTGAACGCGAAGAGAAAAAAGGTTCCAGCCACAAAACACTCTCTGCGATCGTGACACCACATCTGCTAGAAGGACTCACAGACCCCGAGAAAACATTCAAGGCATTGAACCGTGACAACAAGAGACTTCAACAATCCCAACAGTCACACTAGCTCGAATTAAACATGGTGACGTAGACAACGTCAACGAAAACATTGGGGACCCACCAGCAAAAACCAACGCAAGAGTAGTGGCACCTCTTGTGCCCGAGGCTGCACTTTATGACTGGTCACAACCCACAGCTGATAACCTAGCCACTGTCATAGCTGTGCCCGCAATCCAAGCGGAGACTTTCCAGATAACTAACAATATGTTGCATCTACTGCAGAATATCTCTGGGTCACACATTGAAGACCCGCAACAACACTTGAAAAATTTTCTGTCAATTTGTATGTCCCAAAGGCAGTCAAACGTGACTTCGGAAGCTATCAAGCTGCTACTGTTTCCATTATATGAAACCGGGGAAGCTCAGACTTGGCTAAATTCGCTCCCTATCAACTCTATCACTACCTAGGAGGAGTTAGTCAAGCAGTTCCTGAACAAGTTCTATCCGCCTAACAAGACTGCAAGACAAATTGATGAAATATTGCAGTATAAGCAGCAGCCAACTGAGTCCTTGCATGCAACTTGGGAAAGATTTAAAGGGATGCTAGTGAAGTGTCCTCATCATGGCATTCCAGACGAGATGCTCGGCCAGAGATTCTACATGGGTCTAGCTGACAACTTGAAAGTGAATGTGGATGCTTCAGCTAGAGGTGCTTTCTTAAGCAAAACATTCACCGAGTGCAAAATCCTTCTCGATAATATGTCAGAAAATTCGGGGTGGATGACTAGAGGTACAACACTAGCACCCATAGTGCATTCGGTCCTGCTTGATCCCAATAATTCGCATGCAGAGAACATGGCCACACTCATGACCCAGGTAAGCATCTTGACAAAGAAGATCGATGAGATGGGTACAAAACAGGTGCACATTGTTGATATAACGAACGGAGGACTGTGTACACCTTGTATTAATCAGTCGTATGTGTGTTCATGGAGCGGAGATAGTGATAATCAAGGGGCACGAGAGGATATGAATTATGTCAACAACTATGGGGGGCAGAGACAGGGAGCACAGCAATGGAGACCGCATCAAAATCAGCAGTACAGGCCTAATATGCAATAGCCTGGGGGTATGCACCCTCAAAACCAATTAGTGCCAGTACCATATCAGAAACCACAGGGCTATCCACAGCAAAATTAGCAACAATTAGCTTATCAACCGCCTCCTAAGCAGCAAGATAATAATATGGTAGAAATCAGGGTTATGCTTCAGCAACTCATTGGGACAAATGATAAAGTACAAAAAAAATTGGCAGTGCATGATTCAGCCATAAAGAACATAGAAATGCAGCTGGGACAGCTGTCCATGGCTTTGAACAACCGTCCTCAAGGAACCTTGCCTGCAGACACTAACATAAACCCCAAGGAGCAAAACCCAAATCAGTTGATGGCAGTAAGTCTCCGAAATGGGAGAGATTTAGATAGAGAATAGGGGAATCTACAAGCCAAGAAGGAGAGTACAACAATCGCTCCAGTTCCGTTAGAGGTGGAGGATCTAATAGAGCTTACTGAAGTGGTGGTTGAGCAGAGTCAGGAGAAATAAAAGATGAATGATAAAAATGCAGAACAAGTGGCACCTCTTGTGCCAGAAAATTCCAACATAGTGAAGCCAACAAGCAATGCACAAAGGGTGATACATGCATCCTTCCCTTAGAGACTGGTTAAACAAAATAAGGAAGTTCAATACAAGAAATTTATGGAGATGCTACATCATATTCAGTTGAATATTCCTTTGATGGATGCTTTGAGGGAGATGCCCGATTATGCAAAGATGATGAAAGATTTAATGTCACGAAAGTTTGATTTTCAGGATCTTTCCACTGTGACTCTCACACAGACCTGCAGCGCAGCAGTGATAAGACCAATGGCTCAAAAGATGTCTGATCCAGGTAGTTTTACTATTCCGTGCACAATTGGGAGTTACGCCTTTGCAAAGGCCTTATGTGATTTGGGGGCCAGCATAAATCTGATGCTGCTGGCTGTGTACACTAAATTGGGCATCGGCAGATCTAGACCTACTTCTATGCTGCTATAGCTGGCTGATCGTATGGTGAAAAGGACAACTGATATTCTTGATGATGTGTTGGTGCAAGTGGGGAAGTTCGTGTTCCCAACAGACTTTGTTATCCTGGACTACAAGGTGATGAGGAGATACCTCTCATTCTGGGTAGACCATTTTTGGCAACTGGCAGAGCACTGATCGATTGTGAGACTGGGGAACTAAAAATGAGACTGAACGGTGAAAAGTCATATATAATGTTCAGGAATCTATGAGAAGTGTCACGCCCTAACCTTGGGAGGCGCGACCGGCACTCAATCAAGTGAACCCGACTGAGCAAGCCTTACCGAACACTTTCTCCCCCAAATTAATATGAATACGGAACCCATGCCTTTCATTAATTTAGACGAGAATACATGGTGCATACTGCATCATTGGTTCATTTCATATCACAAAGATTTACCGTACATAAGCTAGCTTCAAGGATTCTATTAGAGTTACAGTTTATGGAGATCAAAAGTTTAGGATTACAACATATATAGTGGACTCCCCGAACACCCATACATAACCCACACTAGTGTCTTTGGAGCCTCTAAGGATACAACAGATAAGCATAACTATGTCAGCAACAAGGCCCCGGCTATACCTCAAAAGTGGAAAGTTGTAACAACAAAAGATACACCATATAGCCCCATGGAAGAAAAAGGGGCTCACCGAGACTTCGAGTAGAAAAACGCTCCGCTACACACGATCGGCACTATCCGCTATGGAGCCACCTACAATCATAACATGAATGTAGCGCCCCTGGCAAAAGGGACGTCAGTACATTTGAATTGTATTGGTATGTATAACTAAACACCATTTTACTAGAAAGAACTATCAAACAGATACAAGTAAATAATATGGGCAAATCAAAGATGCAATTCATATAATATTTCATACAATTTCCAAAACATAGATTAGTGCATTTCTGTCACGTGTTCACCACTGTTCTTAATACCACCGCCATCTAGAGCAGAGTCCGGTCACGACCCAACCAGCTAGGTCACCTCATTGGAGGCATTACTCTCAATCAATATTTCATTTCCCTTATCCGGAATTCAATATCAGCACATTACCACCATGTGTGCGGCATGGTGTCCGATCACGACCCGATCGGCTAGGTCACCTCATT
>MU699973.1:25263-50777 GCA_026770625.1 Nicotiana glauca | reverse complement strand
CATATCTTATGGAGTAATTTGATGGGGAGACTTTCCCTCTCTAAAAACCCTCTCTCTCCCTCTAGAAAATGCTCAAAAGAATGCTTAAAATGAGCTATAATACCGGATATATCGATATGGAGGTCGGGTTAAAAATTAGAAAATTGGAGCCCCGAGTCAAATATACGATCGCAGAGTAAACATGTGGTCCGCATAATGAACCGCAAAATGCTCCCCAGAAACTGGACACTCTGACTGAGTCTGCGGCAGGAATGCAGTCCGCATTCACGTTCTGCGGTCGCAAAGTGCACCGCAGAACTGACACTTACAAAATTCAAAGGAAAATATGCAACGACTATGCGGTCTACATTTTGATTATGCGACCGCATAGCTGAATTCAATTTTAACCAATATTCTGACTAACTCTGCGGCAGATATACGGTCCGCATACCTGATTTGCGGCCGCATTCTGGACCGCATTTCTTGCATTTTTCTGGAAACTTATTCTTGACTTTTTAATGCATTATTAAATCCAAAGAGGTATATTTATGAATTGCTAACACATTCTCCTAACTTGGCACCACGGGGTCCGGGTTTTTCGAGTAGGGATTTCACGGGGCCTTACAAGAAGGCCCAGTGAATATGCTAATTGCTCTTTAATGGATGCATTAGATGTGATTCTACAAGAGGACGACATGACCCTGGCTCTGAATGACCTATTGGATGCATGTCTGAAAATTTTAGAAGAGATGGATGGTGAAGGGTTAGCTGAATGGGTCATGGCACTTGAAGGCCGAGGATTCTGGACAAGGGAACCTCAATTTGAGTCCCTTGAATTAGAAAAAAGAGTTGTACCTCCAGCAAAGCCATCAATAGAAGAACCACCCAAACTGGAGCTAAAGCCACTCCCAAATCACCTCAGGTATGTGTTCTTGGGCCCTGATTCGACCTTGCTTGTTATTATATCATCCGATTTGCTAGATGTACAGGTAGAACGGCTTTTACAGGTACTGCAAGAAAACAAGACTATCATTGGTTGGACCATGGCAGACATAAAGGGCATCAACTCAGCCTTCTCTATGCATAAGATTCTCCTGGAAGAGGGGCACAGACCTTCCAGGGAACATCAGCGAAGGCTGAACCCAAAAATGAAAGAGGTTGTAAAGAAGGAAGTGATAATATGGCTAGATGCGGGAATCATCTTCCCCATCTCTGATAGTAATTGGGTCAGCCCTATCCAATGTGTGTCGAAAAAAGGGGGAGTGATTGTTGTGAAAAATGACAATAATGAGTTGATCTCAACTCATACAGTCACAGGGTGGAGAATTTGCATGGATTACCGGAAATTAAACACCGCCACCTGAAAGGACCACTTTCCCTTGCCTTTCATTGACCAAATGTTGGACAGGCTGGCCGGAAGATTGCACTTTTGTTTCTTGGATGGATATTCGGGGTACAATTAGATATAAATAGCCCCCGGAGATAGAGAGAAAACATCTTTCACCTGTCCGTATGGCATCTTTGCATTTCGGAGAATGCCCTTTGGGCTTTGCAATGCACCAGCGATTTTTCAACGGTGCATGTTAGCCATCTTCACAGATATGGTAGAGGATATTATGGAAGTCTTTATGGATGATTTCTCTGTGGTGGGAGATTCATTCGAAGACTGTCTTCAAAACTTAAGCAGAGTGCTCAAAAGATGTGTGGAGACAAACTTAGTGCTAAACTGGGAGAAGTGCCATTTTATGGTACAAGAAGGGATAGTCCTGGGACATCGAGTGTCCAGAAAAGGAATTGAGGTCGACCATGCTAAGGTTGACGTGATTGAGAAGCTACCACCGCCCACTTCCGTCAAGGCGGTGAGAAGCTTTCTTGGGCACACCGGGTTCTACCGGCGTTTCATAAAAGATTTTTCCAAAATTGCTAACCCATTATGCAAACTCTTTGAGAAGGATCCGCCCTTTGTGTTTTCTAATGATTGCAGGTTGGCATTTGAGGAACTGAAGAAGAGGTTAGTAACAGCACCCATCATTGTTGCACCTAACTGGTAGCAACCATTTGAGCTCATGTGTGACGCAAGCGTTTATGCTGTAGGAGTAGACTTGGGGCAGCGAAAAGATAATTTGATGCATCCAATTTATTACGCAAGCAGAACGCTAAGCGGTGCACAACTCAACTACATTGTGACAGAGAAGGAGATGTTAGCGGTGGTCTTTGCTTTTGACAAGTTCCGATCATATCTAATTGGTTCCAAGGTAATTGTATACACTGACCATGCAGCTCTTAGGTACCTAATTGAGAAGAAGGAGTCCAAGCTGCTCCTGATTCGTTGGGTGCTGCTGTTGCAAGAATTCGACCTCGAAATTCATGAACATAAGGGCACAGAAAATTAAGTCGCTGATCATCTATCACGACTTGAAGGAGCTGAAAAATCAATCGAGGTCGAAGATATTCTGGAAACCTTTCCAGATGAGAAGCTGCTCGCAGCTACTTTGGAAGATGCGCCATGGTATGCAGATTTTGCAAACTACTTGGCTTGCGGTATAGTTCTATATGACCTTTCATCTGTCCAAAAGAAAAAGTTCTTTCGTGATTGCCGCATGTATTATTGGGGTGAGCCTCATTTGTTTAGAATATGTGTTGATAATATTATCCGGAGGTGTGTCCCCAAGATAGAACAATTTTCAATTTTGCAGGTTTATCATGCAACAGTATACAGAGGACATTATGGAGGGGTCAGGACAGCTGCGAAAGTGCTAGAGGCCAGATTCTTTTGGCCAACTATATTTAGAGATGCACACCTCTGGGTCAAGGGCTGTAATGAATGCCAGCAGACGGGAAACATTTCCCGTCGCCATGAGATGAAAATGAACCCAATTCAAGAGGTAGAGGTGTTTGGTGTTTGGGGGATTGACTTTATGGGTCCGTTTGTCAGCTCAATTGGCAATAAGTACATCCTTGTTGCTATGGACTACGTGTCTAAATGGGTAGAGGCTGCAGCGTTGCCCACTAATGATGCAAGAGTGGTGGTAGGATTTCTGAAAAAGAACATATTCACAAGGTTTGGGACACCAAGAGCGATCATCAGTGACGGGGGCACTCACTTCTGTAATAGAGCCTTCGAGAAACTACTTGCAAAATATGATGTACGCCACAAGGTGGCCACCCCTTACCATACGCAAACCAGTGGGCATGTTGAAGTGTCCAATAGGGAGATAAAAAGTATACTAACTAAGACGGTGAATGCCACACAAACTGATTGGGCAAAGAAGCTTGATGACGCACTTTGGGCCTACAGAACTGCGTTCAAAACACCAATAGGTATGTCGCCATACAAGTTGGTATTTGGGAAGGCCTGTCACCTGCCTGTCGAGCTAGAACATAGAGCTTGGTGGGCACTAAATCAATTGAACATGGATCCTGACGCAGCTGGAAAAAATCGACTGACAGAGTTGCATGAGCTGGAAGAATTTAGATATCAAGCCTTTGAAAGCATGAGGCTATACAAGGAAAGAATGAAGAAGATGCATGATAAACACATTGTGGACAGGGATTTCAAACCCGGTGATAAGGTATTACTGTATAATTAAAGATTGAGATTGTTTCCGGGTAAGTTAAAGTCCCGATGGTCAGGACCATTTAGAGTGGTACAAATGTTCCCATCTGGAGCAGTGGAGATAACAAGTGAGAACGACACCAACACTTTCAAGGTTAATGGGCAAAGACTTAAAATATACATGGGAGTGGATGAACCGAAAGAGTTGTCTGTGGTACATCTCGATGAACCAAAAAGGTTGAGGGATTCTTAATTGCGCTCGTGTTGCATAGTGTCGCGACATTAAATCAGGCGCTTCATGGGAGGCAACCCACAAAAGTATAATTTCTAACATATTTTATATATGCAGGATAGTGCGAAGGACTTTGCATCACGAGCCTGGGCATAACATGGGTAAGGTAGGCATTAAAAGAGGTAAAAATAGTGCCTAAGGGGAAAAACAATGAAAAGAACCCCGAAATTGGCATCCAGGAACAGGCCCAGACCGCGGTCACGGCATAACCGCGGTAGGACCGCAGTCAGAGATCCCCTCTGATGAAGGCTCACTGTGGTCACGGAGTAACCACGGTAGGACCGCAGTCAGAGATCCTCTCTGGTGGAGGTTCACCGCGGTCACGGCGTAATCGCGGTAGGACTGTGGTAGGTCATAGCGAGCCCAGGTACATCTGCAGAAATTTATAATTTTTTCCTCTCTTTTCATCCTTTAATTAACCTAACCTAACCCCACCCTCCCCATAACACCCGCCTATTCTCTCCTCTTCTCTCCACTTCTCTCATCTTCTCTCATATTTGTTCTTTCTTCTTCTTTCCAAAACCCAAAACCCCATTTTTATTCCTTTTTCTTCTTTCTTTCCTCCAACCAAACCCAACACCCCACTGACCCATACACAACTTTCTCTTATCCCATACACAACCCCCTTGCCAAAACCGCCCCCTTACCTCTCCAAAACCCCCCAAATCTGTCCCTCTTCTCTCTTTTTTTCCACAAGACTCCGCTGTAATTTTCAAGTAAGTTGTTCTACTTTTTATTTTGTTTTGTGTACTTGGTATTATGTAGTAGTTACTGTGTAGAATTCTTTATTTTGGTTGCAATGGGTTCTTAGACTCCAAGTTTGGTGTTGTAGGTGGTGTTTGGGGTTGAATTGTGTAGAAGTGGGGGTGTGTTCTTTGTTGACAATTTTTTTATGGGGTGAAGTGCAGCACATGGCTTGGGAGTTGTCTCTTTTATCAAATTACTCGACTATGGAAGGCCATGTGGGTGGGTGGTGGTAGCACTTTTATTAATTTGCGGAAGCTTGCGTGGGGTCTTATAAGGCGGAATTGTAGCATTGATAGTGGTGTGGGGGCAATAGTGGATGTTGTCAACTTTGGCACCTTACTAGATGGTTATAGTGGCCATGTTTGACAAAAGGGAATTGTTTGGTGCCAGCAGGTGGCGAAGTCTGAGTACCCATCCGACTGGCACATGTTAGGCTGCACCTGATCGTTATACTGAGTTGATTGTAGGTACTATGGCCCGAAAGAAGCATAGGAACACGGAAAGCACTTCCAAATTGCTGACGTATGATGCCACCCGGTTCGAGTCACAGGAGGCAGAGGACAGGTTTCATGCTAAAGCTACAAAAAGCTTTGTCCCTATGATTGCTATTGACAGGGCTGCCCTCCGTGTAGAAAAACCAGACATGCACGAGGAAATCAGACGGAGGGGGATGGAGTTCTTGTTCAAGGAACCTAAAACGGCTAACCCAATGATAGTCCGGGAGTTCTATGCGAACTGCCCGGAACATATGTGTCGTTCTGTGATTGTGCGGGGCAAAGTGGTAAATGCATAATTATTGAAGATTCGTCAGGTCTTGCAGTTGTGTCCGTTCACTGGTGAAATTGATCATTACCACAACTCCCCAGGGGTCGCTTGGGACACTCTGATTGAGATAATATGCTTAGGGGGACGGCCAGTCTGGATACAGGAGTACATGACCCTTCATTCCAGGTCGTTCACATAGGAGGCTAAGTGCTGGTTCACCATTATTTGCAGCAGGTTATTGCCCACGGGCAACACGTCAGATATGAACAGCTTACGGGCTCTATTGATTTGGTGCTTCAAAACCAAGAAGGACTTTGATGTAGCGAAACTCATTGGAGATGAAATGTTCCTTCGGTCACATATAATGTCTAAGGGGTTTTACTTTCCCCCCACTTGTGACGAGGTTATGTCTGCTGGCTGATGTCCCCGCCAGTCCTACGGATGGAACTTTGGCCATAAGAGCAATATTCAGAGCTGTGAAGATCACAGTGGGCAGAGATGCACCCACACCCATTGAGCTTGATGATGATGATGACGCCCCAGCACCCATGGCACCACCTAGGAGATCTTATGATGTAGCCGGATCCTCTCGGCGACCCGGGAGGGGTTCTCTAGATCACACTCCAGCCGACCCAGGTTGCCTTCTTTGGAGGAAGAGGTGGCAGAATTTTGCACCTCGGTAGATGTCCTGCATGTACGTTTGGATGCCATGTCTAGACGGTAGGCCAGGTCTGAGAGCCGGATGATGGCTTGGTTCCGCGCTATAGGGAGGGCTTGTAAAATGGACCTCAACACCGTCTCCGTCCGAGTGATGACCAGGGAAGTTTTCTTACCCTTCTGCACTTTATTTGTTTTATGACATGGGGACATGCCATATTCTTTTTGTGTGGGGTAGGAGACTTGATTTAGTGTTGTATATTGTTAGTGTATATATGCATTAAGTATATTGTAGTTCTGTGCCTCTGTTTTTGTGCATAATTGTTTGTACTTATCTTAGACGTCACCGACTTGGCCCAACGACGGACACTTGTCGACGGGTTTCTTGAGGGCTAAGGTCGAATAAAAACAAAATCTAGAAAATGTAGGAGACTTTTCCTGATGACGGACCACTTAGACAGTATTCTTGAGGGAAGTAGTCTAATAAAAAAAAAGCCAAAAAGATTTTTTTTTATTTTATTTTCTTTTTAGGTAGTGTAGTTATTCCCCCTTGGTTTTTCTTTTGACCATGGTTCTTTTCCAAGGGCTTTTCTTGAACAAGGTTAGGTATATTTTTCTTTAATATTTTTTAGGGCCCGTAGGACTCTCTTGGGCTAAGATGGGTGAGGGCAAGAATGCATCCCATAGTGTACATACCTGCAAATAACTAAAACGAACTTAAGGGTGTGACGTCTAGGCTCACCTGTAGACTCTTAATCTTATGCCTTAATTTTGCACACCTTGTCTTACTTGAATGCTCACGTGAGTGTGTTGACAAACTAATTCGGAATGAGTTATATGCCAAGTGTGTGTGAGGTAATACATATATTCTGTGCTTGCATGCGATACCTAGAACTTGCCATGTGTGTGTTCAAAGCGAAATAGAAGTTGTTTGGTCTTAGAGATGATTTAGGCATTTCTTTGTGTAGCCTATATAATTATGAATCCACCTGTACATATTACCATAGCTAACCCCTTCGAGCCTGAAGCTTGTTTCTTTGATAACCTTATTATAACCTACATCCATGTGTTTGAATAGCTTGACTTTTTGAACCTTTACCTCCTAGAAGCACTTGAATCGTTAAAGATTATATAAAAGTCAAAGTGTGGGGTGGTAATGGAGTGGGAAAAGGAAAATCAGGAAAATACTTGAATGGTGCAATGGTTCTTAAAAAAAATTGAATAATAGAAGAAGGACCTTGTAAATAGGTGGTCCTAAAATATTGAATGGCAAGAAAAAGCCAGTTGCACCTAGGAAAAGTGGGGGGTAGCTTATGAAACAAGTGTGAAAGAATGACTGGGCTGGACATGGAAATTGGAATAAGGGGAACTATTTTATTAAAAGTGCTTAGGGAGGTTAGTCACTATACCAACCAAATGAATTCCTATTGATCTTAGATTGAACAACTCGATTAGAAGAGTATTACACTAAGGGAAAGCTTATGGTGTATCTGTGTGGCATGTGAATGTTCTTTGCTGAGAGTGAGTGAATTCGTTCTATCTATAGTTCTTTGTTGTTTGATTTTATGTGTGTGGAACTTCTCTCAAAAAAGTGATGTGAGGGCATTTAACTCAGGAAGAAAAAGCAAGTCTTCACCTCTGTTTAGAGTACATAGAGTAAGCACGAGTGTGGCATGGCATTAGAGTATTCACCTGAGGTGTGGTTGTTGCACTGCTTAGGTTGTTCGCTTATAATGGCGGGTGTGACATAAATAGGGTAATGCATCAAACGATTAGGCCTAGAAGTGTGGATCAACTTGCTCGAGGACGAGCAAAGATTTACGTGTGGGGTGTTGATAATAGGTAAATTAGACTATAATTATGCCCTAAATAACCATATTTTTGTATAGCTTTTACGGTAAAAAGTGATAACAAAATACTCTGATTAGTGTTTTTCATGCTTTGCAGGCTATATCCAATGAAAAAAGTTTGTGGAGTACTTTTGGGATCAATAATGGAGAAAAGGAGGCCAATCATACAACATCCCCAAAGTGCACTAAGCGAAGGGACAAAAACAGAACTGAAGCTGGTCTGCCGTTGTCCGGGCGTAACCGCGATAGGACCGCGGCAGAACACTGCTGCAAATTCTGAAGGCCACTCTAGCCGCGGTCCTGGCGTAACTGGGCAGGACACGTAAACTTCAGGGACCAAAGTACAAAACATGGGATTTTAAGCCCTAAACCCTGTATTAAAAAAAGGAAGCCGACCAAGAAAGAGGAGAATGATTTTTGGAAGTGAAAAACATCACAAGGAAGGGCAAGAGGCAAGGAGGATCATTGGGCATCAATCTTTAATCTTCTTCTTTGTTCTTTTACCTTTGAATATGAATTCTTTTGTGATTGTCACACCTCCTTTTTCCGCTTTTAGCTTTACTACACCCCGGGGAGGTATATAATAAAGAAGGAGTTTTTCCACTTAAAGGACAATTGAAACGGGATTCGTTTTGTTTAAGATTCAGAATCGCCACCTGGGAAATTTATGGTGTCCCAAGTCACCGGTTTGAATCCCGAATCGAGGAAAGGGTTTGACTCTGTTTAACAGCCGCGAACTAGAAATCCGGGTAAGGAGTTCTGTTAACCCGGGAGAAGGTGTTAGGCACTCCCGAGTTCCGTGGTTCAAGCACGATCGCTCAACTGCTATATTTGGATAAAATATCAGATTTTAATACATGTTAACCTCCAGTGCAATTTTAAAGTTATTTATCACTTTTTGTTAATTACTATTTTTATTTGAGAAAATGAACGTCGTTTAAGAAACGTGTTTTCGGATCACGTCACAAGAAATGCACTCGGATCCTTGACACATTCTTATTCAACATTTTCGGATTTGGATTTGGGTCGCAAGTATTTAGGAAGGTAATTTTATTAAAAGATGCACCAAAAGCGACTATCGTGTTATTATATTTTGGGAAGACCGTGAGATTTGTTAAACGGCCCGTCCCGAATACTAAACATTTTTTAGTTAAGTAATTAATGAGGGCCCCGCAATTGTATATTTGATTTGGCGAGACTCATCTCATTTTTATTATTAAAGGTCAATCCTAAAGCAAGCTAAATTTTCTATTTATATTGTTTGTCTCTAAAGGTCAATTAATTCACGAATATAAATTCAAATCTCGAATTCAAGTCCGGATTCAAACAAAAGGAAAGTCCCTTTTAGCTTGAACTCGCTACCTAATTCAAAACTCAATTTTATATTTATAAGTTAATTTCCCATATTCCTAAGTATTTATTTTTAAGTGTTACTATATTTGGACTTTTAATCCTCATTCAAGCTTCAACAATGCTTTTGGGCCTGAAATCTTTAACCCAAGTACACAAAATTATTGAATTACCCCAGGTAGCGTGGATCCAAAACTCAACCATGTGGGCCAAATGTGTTTGCTGAACCCGTGACTGAAAGAGCCAGGCCATGGGCATTTTAATGTGCCAATTATAAATTATAAAACTATTTAAAAACTTAGTAATAGGCGTTTTAATGTGCCAATTAGAGTTGAATAGGATTTACAACTCTAATATTCAGGAGATTGATTAGTGAAGCATGTTTGAACTAGAACATCACTTACCATATAATAGAAATCAACAAAAGAAACTAGATAAACTAATAACCTGATCGAATTTCCACACAGTTTTTCTGTTTATTTATTTTCTAATTTCAGGTCGAAGCAATTTCCTACTTCCTAAAACTAAACTGACGATGTTAAATGCAAATCTATAATTCTGAGGTTGTTCATACTAAAAAAATAGTGATATTGTCAATTTATCCATACAACGTCATTATCCTTAAAGCTTTAAATCTGAAAACAAATAACACTTTAAGCAAAACTTAAGCAATTCCTTAATTGTCCTAAATTCCTGTTTCAGCTTATCTAATGAACAATTAGTACCCAATGCTAGAACTAAATGTAATCATTCAAATACAAATATAAAATTTTCATACAGTCCAGCAGTCCTTATCTCATTACAACTGAAAATATAACGAAATTGTATTACAAAGGGTACACATGACATATTCAAAAACAGGAAGCTCAATTTTTTCATTTCATGCCATATTCTCATACTTAGGAGCTCACAGGATGTGTACCTGGAATTAGAACAAAATAGGAGGAGGCTGAGGTCAGTTGAACAGCAGTAAACAAGCAGCAATGATAGGAATGGATTTGAATCAAAACAACCTCTCAACAAAACACTTTCAGCACAGAACAACTTCAGTATTCAAAAAAAACAACCAACAACACTCGAATACATCTCAAACACATTCAAATGCACTAAACTTTTGCTTTCAGAACAGAAACAGAGAAAGGCCAGCTCATTTTGATCCTAAATGAGCTTTTAACAGCGAATTAAGAACTGAATTTAGAAAACATGATCAATGTAACAGTGTTTTTGATCTTTCCTGAAGATTTTTGCTTGTTTTCTTTTGGTTTGTTAAGAACTATATCTAGAATTGAATTTGAAATTCAAAACTCAACTGGGAATCCGAAAACTGATTTTTGGGGGGAATTTTTGGGATTCCAAAACTTGTCAAACAAGGCAAATGAATGCCTATTTATAGAAAATTCTATGGTGCAACTTCAGATTTTTATTTTGCTCATTAGTCCCTACTTTATTTCCATTCCTACCCCTTATTTTCTGACTTATTAAACAAGTAACTACCCCTATTTAGCTAAAATCTACACTAGAGCCCAATCTAGAAGATTCTAAACCTATTATAATTCCTATACTGCCCTCACTTCATTCTGAAATTTACTATTTTTAGTTAAACTACCCTTTTCATTGCCCATACTACCCCTGAAACTAAGCTGAAATTACCACTAACCTATTTTGCTATTCCAAAAGTGCCCCCACTTTACTCTTAGAATTACCAACCTTATCTCAAACAAATCCAACCCTTTTACCAAAGTTAAACTTCTAACAGCTATAACCAATCATAACAACTAATTTAAACTAAGCAACTTAACTAAAGCATTATTGATAGCAATTACTGATTTAACTAAACTAAACTAATTAAAACCAACTAATAACAACACTAGGGAACAAAACTTAAATGAGATTACTTAAGACTTATTAACCAGATAATCAAATTAAAATCAGAACTCAAGTCAAATTGGAATCAAATAATCAGAAACCCTATTCATAATCAGAACACAAATCGAGACAGCAATGGCAGAATTCAAAACAGAAAGTTTATCCTAGAAATAATAATTACATAATCAATAAGAGATGATTGACTAAACTATACCCACAACACTTGAATAAAACTAATGCGAATTAATGGCAAAATTAAGAAACAGTCCTATATTATCAATTAATTATGAAGCAGAAATCATGGTATTAATCCACCTTAGCACGAGAAAAATAGAAAAGAAACAGAGACGGATTTGGACAAAGAACTCACTAATTAAGACAAAAGGGTATAGGGGGAAACAAATGAGGATTCAGCTAATAAAATCGTAAGGCTAAAAAAACTTACTATGGAAAGCCCTCGATCTTGAAAATCTCCCAAAAGGTTGATCCGAACAGACATCTAAATCTAAAGGGTCCTTAAGCTGCTATGACATGGAATCTATCACGAAGACGGACCCCTGATGGAAAACGAGACGGCGCCGCTACTGGAATTTAAAGGCGGCGGCTAGGGTTCTTCAACTTCGAATCAAGATTCGAAGCCCTTGAGTTCGATTCGGAGGAAAAGAGATGGAGATATGGCATGAGAAGGCTGAGAAGATGCCAGGGTATGATTTTGGCGTTCATCGGCGTAATTCTCGTTTTGGCCGGAATCTTCAAATGAAGATTCGAGCCGATGGGGAATGATTTGAGGGAAAATGGGTGCATGGTTAGAAAGAGGAGATCGAGGAGGGTCACCGGTGTATTTTTGGGGCCGAACGGAGCCGGCGCCGCCATCACCGTCGGTGGGGAAATAAGGGCAGCTGGAGCTAGGGTTTTGAAAGAACGAGTTTGGAAGGAGACGATAGAGGTAGGGGGAATTCGGACACTTTTATACCAATCAACCTAGGATACTTCTCATCCATTAGATCAAAGATCAATGGCTATGATTGATTCGCGGAAAACGACGTCATTTGGGCTTTATTGGGACGACGGACTGGGTCGGCTGTTTGGACTGGAATGGTTGGAAAATGGTCATTTGGGACGTCTGAATTGGCCCAATTTGGTCTTTAATTCAAGCCACTCTTTTTTGTATTTTTATTTTCTTTTTTAATTCGTTTTCTTTTTCCTTTTTTCATTTTGTAATTTTGTATTTATTTTTCTAATTTTTACAAAGATGCAAAATTAAACTAACAATTAAGCTAAAACTAATTAATGCCTAAAATTTATTTAATAACTATTTTGCGACAATTTCACAGTTAAAACAATAAAAATGCATAAGTGAACTATTTTTGTCATTTTCTTCACTTCCTATTCTAAAATAGATTAATCCCTAACTAATACTAACATTGTTGTAGTTGATTGAAGGGTCCTCAATTAGCTGTGACTATTTATTATGTATCTACTTGAGAGAGAGTGCATATTTAGGTAGTTGTTTGAACAACATCACTCCCGAAGTATAGACAAGAGTCATAACCGAGGGTTTAGAGGTTGGATTAGAGATAACGATACCTCGGGTGCAATCTAAGTGAACTGTAATGCGAATCTAGCTAGCGTAGCTTGAGAGAGTGTGTCTAGTAAATTATCATAATTGCTTGAGAGAGATTTATGATAGCTAGAGAGTTCATGATTGATAGAGGCAACTAAGTCAACGCTATAAGAAACATACAACCAAGGAAATCAACAACGGGGGACACCATTACCTTAGACCTATTCCAATTGTTTACAAATCAAGCATAGTTAATTTTTAGCTATTTATTTACTTTCAGTTTTAGTTGTTAGAATTACCATCAACTGTTATTTACAACGTTTGGGGAAGTTGATTCTATAGAATTTAGTAAGTCCAACAAAAGTAATTGATAGGTTAAGTCCCTGTGGGTTCGACTCTGGGCATAGATACTCATCTTATATTTACAACGCCCGTGTAGTCTTTTGCGAGACTCAGTTGAGCGTGATCAGATAGGATAGGAATATACTTAATCGTCTTGCTTGGTTATTATATGGGAATTGTAAATGTGTTTTTGTTAATCTTAATTCCATAGGAATAAAGGCATTAGGTTAGCTTGAATAGGCGAGTTGTACTTCGGGAGAAGGCTATGAATAATATTAACCCCGTCAATCAATAATCTAGATAAATTAATTAGAAAATTTAGGTAGAAAACTCAACGGGATTGTTAGCTAACCGATAGCTCTAGAATATTCACTCACATTAAATTCGTCTCTATAATTCGCCAACTTGTTTTCTTTAATCTCTTAATTTATTACTCTAGATTAATTTTAGTTAAATATTCATACATTAGGATTCGCTTGAATATATTAATTGTTTGGTTTAATTAGGTTGATAGTTAATCACAAGTCCCTATGGGTACGATATCTGGACTTACAATCCTATATTACTAAGCAACCACGTACACTTGCGTGTGTATTTGGGAGCAACAACATCCATCACAAAGCTTCATCTCCATAGTGACGTGATTGCGACCACCATACCGCGAACACGAAGAGAAAAAAGGTGCCAGTCACAAAACACTCTTTGCGATCGTGACACCACATCTATGATCACATTGAACACCAGCACACCAGAAGAATCAACAACTCCAAACATGAGTGAAATGGTCCAAAACTTATCTGAAACACACCCAAGGCTCCCAAGACCCTGTTCAATCATACCAACCATCCCAAAACATAACACAGACCCACTCGAGGCCTCAAATCATACAAAATTACATCAAAACCACCAATCTCACCTCAATCCAAACATAATTAACTAATCCAAAATTTTGAATTCAAAACTTATGCCGAACATGCCTAAACAACTCGGAATGACCCCAAATTTTACACACATATCATAAATCATACGAACCTATTTTAAGATTCAGAAATCCGAAATAGACATCGGTAGTCAACTATGTGTTAAACCAATGAATATCTAAACCTTCAAACTTTTAAATTTTGCCAATTAGAGCCAAATCAACATAGGAAACTTCTTAATCTAAATTCGGTCATATGCCTAAGTCCAAAATCATCATCCAGACCTACTGGAACTATCAAAATTCCGATTTGAGGTCAAATACATAAAAGCCAAACTTGGTTAACACTTTCAACTTAATCTTCCAAACTGGGAACTAAGTGTTTCAATTCGATCCAAAACTCCCCGAAACCAAACCAACCATCGTCAAAAGTCATATAACAACAAATACACCTACGAGAAGCATCAAATAGGGGAAACAGAGCTCAAATACAAAAAATGGTCGGCCGGATCGTTACATTTTCCCCCTATTAAATAAATATTCATCCTCAAACAATTATAGAGACATACATGAAGTGCCAAATATTTAAGGATATCGGGTTCACATATAATGCTCGGTCTCCCATGTTTCCTCCTTGATTTGTTGACCTCTCCACTGGACATTCACCGGTGCAATCTTCTTCTACCTCAACTACCGAACTTGTTTGTCTAAAATGGCTACTGGTTCATCAACATTAGTAAAATCCTTGTCCAACTACACCGAGCTGAAATCTAACACGTGACAAATCCTCATAGTACTTTCGGAGCATGGAAACATGGAACACTAGATGAACCCCCGATAAGCTAGCTGGCAAAGCAAGTCTGTAGGCCACCTCATCAATTCTCTCTCGAATCTCCAAATGACCAATATATTGAGGGTTCAACTTGCCCTTCTTCCCGAACCTCATCTCACCCTTCATGGGTGAAACTTTGAGTAGAACCCTCTCACCCACCATGAATGCCACATCATGAGCTTTCCTATCAGCATAACTCTTTTTCCTGGACTGCACTGTACGAAACTGATCCTGAATAAATTTCATGTTCTCCAAAGCATCAAGAACCAAGTCAGTGCCCAACAACCTAGCCTCCAGGCTTAGACCAACCAACCAGAGAACGACATCACCTCTTATATAAGGCCTCATATGAAGCCATCTAAATTCTTGATGAGTAGCTGTTTTGTAGGCGAACTCTACTAACGGCTGATCCCACTGATCGCTGAAATTAATGACACAAGCTCGTAATATGTTCTCCAAGATCTGAATAGTACGCTCGGATTCTATGTCCATCTGTGAATGAAATGTTGTACTCTGCTCAACCTGTGTGCCCAAATCTCGCAGTACTGCACCCCAAAAATGCGATGTAAATTGAGTACCTTGATGCGATATAATAGATATGGGCACACCATTAAGGCAAACGATCTCCCGAATATAGATCCGAGCTAGTTGCTCTGAAGAATAGGTATTCATGATTGGAATGAAGTGTACTTGGTCAATATGTCCACAATGACCCATACTGCATTGAATCTCCATAAGGTAAATGGAATCCTAATTAAAAAATCCAAAGTGATACGCTCCCACTTCCACTCCAAAATATCTAGCCTCTGAAGAAAAGCACCAGGCCTCCTATGCTCGTACTTCACATGCTTACAGTTCAATCATCAAGACACATACTCAACAATATTATTTTTCATCCTAATCCAACAGTAGTGTTGCTTCAAATTATAGTACATATTTCTGGCTCCTAGATGAATAGAATACCATGAAATATGGGACTCCTCAAGAATCAACTCCTACTGATGTTAGACCCCATGTTTTCGTATGTGAGAGTACGTCGTAAGTTAATTTAAGCTCAAAAATAAAATTATATTTGAAACTATATAAATTAAGTTAATCATGTTATATTGGCAATTAAAAATATTCTACATCATGAATAACAAGTACCAAGGGGGGTGGAAGGATTAGAATCTAAACAAGTAGAAGAAAATAAGTTTCGTCAAAAGTCGACAAGTTGAAAATATTATAACATGTACTTTTGGGGTGAGACTAGGGTTCTTAACATGATAAGAAGGTTATGTTATGGGTTATTTTAGTTGTATAATAGTCGTGTGTTAATTACGTTTTGAAGTCAAGAGGGTTGTGGAACAAAAGTTGGCAAAGGTCATCACAAGTTACATTCATAAATGTGTTGAACATTAGGTCAATAACTGAGCTTTTCTCCCAATATACTTGGAATTACAGGATGATAATCCTACCAAACTGAATATCTATGAGTCTAGTTCCTAACACATTAAAATGTTCGTTGATATGACATTGGATTAGAGAGATATTCGTATTTTTGTGAGACTACGCAAGCAGCTCCCAATAGGACCCACTTAGTGGTGGACAATCCTTGAACATTTTAAAGGGGTTGGATGGCTCATTTTTGGTCATTATCGACCAAGGATAGTTCTTAATTCTCTCGTCACCTCTCTAATAGTTCTCCAAGGTTCCAAATCGAATCCAAGATGGTTTTACCTAAACCTAACCTCAAAAGTTAGCCTATGTGAAGAAGAGAGTCTCTATGGTGTTGTGATGTTATTAAGGTGCTTGTAAGCTAAGGGAAGCTTTGGTTTGATTTTGTTCTGATTATTTAAGGTATGTATAATACCCTATTGTCTAGGCTTAATATTACCTATGTGTTGGTTAAGTTATGTGGATGAAGAATTATAAGATAGAACTTGAAGTTGTATAAGAAGTTGTCTCTTACTGGACTATTTTGGAGTGTGTACATGACTTTATATGGATGGAATATATGGGGAATATCTGGGTTATAATTTTCTTATTAAGTTATACTTTTCAATATGTTGATTATGTTGATGATGTTGTAAATAGGAGAAGAACAAACCACACAATCCCTAGAAGTTGTCTATGTTTGTTATATCTTTTTGGGTTGTTTGATGTTACTTTTATGATGGATATAAGGTTGGAATGTCATTTCAATATATATTTTTATATGATGGACCTGTTGATGGTGTTGTAAGTAGAAGGGAGATAGAAAAAATATTTGAGGTTTGGTTCCAATCCAAGCTTACCGCTCGTCGTGTTAAATAGTAATTTTGTTGGTGACGTTTGTGCATTTGTTGCTTTGTAGAGTGAATTGTGTTGTTGGGTTGTTGGGTGTGTTGTGGTGCTGACAGTATATAGTTGAAGGTTGTATGTATTCTTGTTATTTTTATGGACTTGGGTAAAGTAAGAAATAAAGGGGTGATGCTTCCCGTTTTAATATAAAACAAGCTTGTCATTCGTAGTACGATAGTTGCATCTTTTGTAGCTTAATGATAGGCATTATTATTGTTGTTGTAGATTAAAGTGCGATGAGACGATTTCAACATGGTTATTGGACAGACTATGATAAGTTATGTTAAGGCTATCCGTTCTTTCCTTTTGGCATGATCATATGATACAAACGAAACGAGCAAACATAGAACTTTCACAAATAACTCTACTTTTAGAAGTACTGGGAGTGCCTATGTTCTTAATTCCCCATGTGTCCTATTAATACATAGTTTTTTCTTGGGTCTCAAAAAATACATAAGTTGATAAAGTTTATTTTGTGATATTAATCGAAGGCACATTGATCTTATGACATTCCGAGAGATCTTATTGACTTACTTCATTGTGCATTGCATTCATTTATATATTTACATTGACCCATGACCAAATGACGTTATATATGCATATGGGGTATGGGGAACATTTACGACATTATATACACACCATCACCTGATCATCTAACAAACATTGATGATTTCGCACATTGAGGCCAAGATTATATGAAGGGATGCCTCAGAGGCTTTATGATGTTATGTACGCATCTATCTATGCATGATATGACATTTATACTCATATACATGACACTATATATGTTCCATGATTCACTGATCTATTCAAACTTACATGTTGAGTCCTTTACTCCATATTTGTTTCATGTCTTTATATACTGCCTTTCATGTTTTACATGCTCGGTACATTATTCGTAATGAAGCTCATATTTCCTAGGGGCCTGTGTTTCATGCCTGCAGGTCCTGATAAACAGCTGGATAGACCTTCCTAGTAGACAGAGCCAAACATCAGCTTGATTGGTAAACTCCACTATCCCGGAGTTACCAAGTCTAGATCCTGGAGTCCATTTTATATATATAAGTTTGAAGGGTAGGTCGAGGCCATGTATCGACCATGATACATTTCAGTTATCTAGAGGCTTGTAGACGAGTCTTGTATATTTTGTATATCAGTAGATGTTCATGGAGGTCTCGTCGGTCTACACAATTATGTATATGAGCTTTTGGGTATGTTTACCCCTCAGATGAGAGAAACTATATTTTAGATGATTCATAATATGGCCCCGTCGGCCTTGATTGGTATTGTCAGCTTGCAGGTAGGCCTCGTCAACCTAAATTGAGGGCTACCCCTCCAGAATTCACAGTTATAGAGAGGTACACTCAGGTAGAGTATGGCACCGGGTGCCGGCCATGCCTTCCCAGGTTTGGGGCATGATAAACCCATCCACATTATGAAGCCTCAATACCCCATTATCACTAATAGTCACCTCCTTAGTATCATTGTGTTGCACGATGTTCTTAAGGACAAGAAAGTGGGGATCATCATACTGACATGCCTTGATGCTCAAACAAGGACGCCAATACTATGCAAACAAGAACTCTACTGGGTTCCGAAATATCCAACCTCACGAACCTGCTGACCAAAGCCTAAACATCTAAAGCTAATTTCCTCTCCCCATATGAGATAAAAGCAAGAAGCCCCATGCTCTACACCTTCCTACTCAAAGCGTCGACCACCACATTGGCCTTCCCAGAATGATAAAGAATGGTAATATCATAGTACTTTAGTAGATCTAAACACCTCGATTGCCTCAAGTTTAAGTCCTTTTGGTTGAATAAGTGCTGAAGACCCTGGTTATCTGTGATCACCTCACAAGATATGCCATAAAGATAGTGCCTCCAAATATTAAGCACGCGAACAATGGTTGCTAACTCCAAATTGTGCACAAGGTAGTTCTTCTCATGGGGATTCAACTAACTCGAAGCATAAGCAATTAACCTACCATCTTGCATCAATACACACTCAATGCCAACCCGTAAAGCATCACAATAAACTGTATATGAACCTGATACTGAAGGCAAAACCAGAACTGGAGAGTCAAGGCAGTCTTGAGTTTTTAAAAGCTCTCCTCGCGCTCGTTAGACCGCCTGAATGGGGCACCCTTCTGAGTCGATCTGGTCAAAGGAGTTGCAATAGATGAAAAACCCTCCACAAAGTAACGATAATACCCAGCCAACTCAAGTAAAGTCCGGATCTCAGTAGTGGTGGAAGGTCTGAGCCAACTTCGAACTGCCTCAATCTTCTTCGGATCCACCTTAGTACCCTCATTGGATACCACATGACCTAAGAATTCCATCGAGTCTAACCAAAACTCACACTTGGAGAATTTATCATATAGCCTTTTCTCCTTAAAAGTCTGGAGCACGATCCTCAAGTGTTTCTCATGCTCCTCCGGGCCACGAGAATTCTGGGATATATCATCAATAAATACAATGAAGGAATAAAGATAATATTGAAACATGTTGTTCATAAGGTTCATGAACATTGTTCGGGCATTGGTCACCCAAAAAATATCACCAAAAACTCATAATGCTCATAACGGGTTCTGAAAGCTGTCTTGGGAATATTTGAAGCCCTGATCTCCAACTGATGGTACCATGATCTCAAGTCAATCTTCGAGACTACCCTAGCACCCTGAAGTTTATCAAACAAATCATCAATACGTGGTAGTGGTTACTTGTTCTTGAGAGTAACCTTGTTCAATGCCTGTAGTCATAGCATTTTCTCATGGGATCGTATTTTTTCTTCACAAATAGAATTGGAACACCCCAAGGTGAAATGCTTGGTCTGATGAAACCTTTATCTAGTAATTCCTGAAGTTGTTCCTTTAATTCCTTCAACTCATCCGGAGCCATGCGGTATAGTGAAGTAGATATGGGCTGAGTGCCCAGTACTAAGTCAATGCCAAAATCAATATCCCTATTGGGGTGGCATGCCCGATAGGTATGCTAGAAACACATCCAGAAACTCCCTCACTATCAAAACTGACTCAACAGTAGGAGTATCAACACTAATATCCCTCACAAAGTCTAAGTACACCAAACACCATTTCTCAACCATCTGTCGAGCCTTCAGAAAATACACCACTCTATTAGGAACAAGACCCAAAGAACCTCTACATTCCAATCTTGGAAACCCCAACATAGACAACGTCACAGTATTAGCATGACAATCAAGAATAGCGTGATATGGAGATAACCAATACATGCCTAAAATCACATCAAAATCCACCATATTTAGAAACAGAAGATCAACCCTAGTCTCGTTGCCCCAATAGTGATCAAACAATAGCGACAGATACGGTCCATCATAATAAAATCCGCAACGGATATAGATACATAAACTGGAGTATCTAGAGAATCACGAGACATATCTAAATATGAAGAAAAATAGGATGACACATACCCGGATCAAATAATATTGATGCATCTCTATGATAGACCGGAACAATACTTGTAATAATGGCATCTGATTTAATTGCATCAGTCTTACTAGGGAAAGCATAAACAACATGCATGACTTCCCCCTCAAGGACATCCTTTACTCGCCTGGCCTCTATCCCTAGCTGACTATAGAGGTGTAGTAGCAACTGGAGTGGGAACCATAGCCTGAGTACCCTGTTGAAGTCCACCCCTCTGAAGTCTAGGATAATCTATCATAATGTGCCTAGTATGGCCACACTCAAAACAACCCCTCTCTGGGTGCGACTGCTGGTACTGAGTTTGCACCAAATGACTTGAATAACCATTATAGGAACCCCGTATAGAGGTGTACTAGAATATAGATATCTGATATGCGTATCTTGGGGGTCTTTGGCTAGTTGGAGCACTATGGGTAACTTGAACTGCAGACTGAACTTGTCGACTGATATAACATCTACCATGATGGAGCTTGACCCTAGAGTAGGAGCCCCAAAATCCCCCAAAACCACGAGGCCTTATTAGATTGCCTAACCTCCCTCTCTTGACCGTGGATTTGCTGAAACCTCCTAACAAATTTCACAACTAGATGAAATGGAGTCTCAGTCTCCAACTCCCATGCCATCTCAAATATGAGGTTGTAGGCGAGTCCATTTATAAATCTACAAAATCTCTCTCTAACAGTGGAAACCAAAGCAGGTGCATGACGCGATAACTCTGTTAATCTCATAGCATACTCAGACACAGTCATACCCTCCTAGCACAACTGCTCGAACTCAGTGCGCAACTCATCTCTAAAGGTCTATAGAACAAACTCTCCCAAGAAAAGATCAGAGAACTGAACAGAGTAAGTGGTGCTATCCTGCTTGCCTCATAAGTCTGCCACCATTTGTATATCAGCCCCATCAACGGAAAAGTAGTAAGGTCGACCCCACTTTGCTTCACCATAACCATAGTCTATAGAATATGGTGACACTAATCCAAAAAATCTTGTGCATCCTTAGAAGCCCTTCCACTGAATTGGGGAGGATGGAACTTTCGAAACCTCTCCAGACTCCTATGCCCCTAAGCTGACACAACTGACCCTACTTCGGGTTGAACTCCAACTACTAGTTGTAACGGCACAACACCCATTGTCTGATAATCATCATCTGACTGCTCTGGTGTATGAGCGGCAGGAGTCTGACCTCCTCCCCTAGCCTGTGAAGTAGCTTGTGCAACTAGAATCAACCTCGCCTGAGCCAAAGTCCTAACTATGCTCAGGAAGTTTGCCAAGTTCTCCTAGAGACCTGACGTAGCAATAGGCTGTCTAGGTGCCTCCTCAACATGCTCAGGCTCCCTATCCTCAATTAGAGCTACTGGAGGCTCCACAATTGCTGTTTTGGTACGTGCTCAAGCGGTAGCAAGTGCCCATCATCGGCCTCTATATCAGCCCCGGCCTCTTACGACTCTAGCATGCGGTGCTGGTGTCTGTTCATCCGATCCGGTAGAGCGTGTTCACACCATCTTTGAGAGAATATAAAGACGAAGGCTCAAACTCAGAAGAATTGAGCGAAATTTTATTGCCCTAACATACCACATACCAGTAACAATCATGGTGAGGCGGTGACTAGTTTTCCTCAAGTCATTTTTTATGGGCCGACAGAATTTTAGGCATTCTGGGTTTGATTATTTGGGCCTAAGCCGGAGGTGTGGCCTATAGAAAATGATAATCAGTTAGTCGGGCAGAATTTTAGTTTTATAGCCCTAAAACACCAAAAAATGAGTAACGATCATGGCGAGGTACTGACTATTGTTCCTTAGGTCATTTTCATGGTCTGACAAAATTTTAAGTGATCCGGATCCAGTCTCCCTAGCCCATGTAGGAGTCGTGGGCTATATGACACAAAAATCTCAGAATCAAATGGAATTTAAATTTTATGGCCCTACTGAGAACTGTGGGCCTCCTCACGAATCAACTCACATAGACAATTTACATTAGACACATAAATTCGACTATGCATCATCAATACCCCATCATCCCCAATAGTAACATCCCTGGCATCACTGTGCCGAACCGTGTCCTTAAGGACAAGCAAATGGGGACCATAATCTTGGCGCTCTCTAATGCGATCATATAAGGAAAACCGAGAAACCACACAAGCTAGAACCCATCTAGGCTCCGAAATATCTAATCTTATGAGCTGGTTGGCCAAGGACAGAACATCAACTACAAGCGGTCTCTCACCAACAAGATTGAATGAAAGGCTACCTATACTCACCACCTTTCTACTCAAGGCATCGACCACCACATTGGCCTTTCTGAGATGATACAAAATAGTAATATCATAGTCCTTTAGCAGCTCCAACTACCCATGTTACCTCAAGTTTAGATCCTTTTGTTTAAGTAAGTGTTGGGGGCTCCAATGATCTATAAATACTTCATAAGATACACCATAGAGAAAGTGCTTCCAAATATTCAATGCATGAACGATGGCAGCCAATCGAACTCAATCCGAACCACACCCGGGACTCTGTCTGAATATACCAACAAGTTCCAAAATACATAATGGACCTACTCAAGGCCAAAAATCACATCAAACAACATCGATTATACTAATCGTATCCCAAATTCAAGCCTATGCAACTATGAACTTCCGAATTACGAAATCAATTATGATTCATACCAAAATAATTCTGATTGACTTCAAATTTTGTACACAAATCATAAATAACATTATAGACGTATGCCAACTTCTGAAGTTGGGATCCAACCGCGATATAAATAAAGTCAACTATCAATCAAACTTCTTAATCTTCCACTTTCCAACTTTCACCAATTCACGTCGAAACGACTTACGGACCTCCAAATCAACATCTGGACACATTCCTAAGATCAAAATCACCATGTAGAGTTATTGCAACCATCAAAACTCTATTTCGGAGTTATCTTCACATAAATCAAACTACGGTTAACTCTTACAAATTAAACCTCCAACTTAGGGACTATGTGTCCCATTTCACTCCGAAACTCACCCGAAACCAAAGCCAAACACCTCGGCAAGTTACGTAATCACAATATAGCATAGAGGAGGCAATAAATAAGGGTTGCAGCTAAAATACTTAAAACAACCGATCGAATAGTTACGGTATGTTGGAAGAACTATTTGTTATAGGGCTAAGTGTAGGGTAATTAAAGAGTTCATGGGGCATTGGAAGATGAAATTTGTAATGTTGTGTGATTATGTTGATATTATCAAGGAGACTAATCCTAAGGGCACTTGTTGGATCAGAACAGATACAAATATTATACCTAGAAAGAATTTATTTGTATATTTTTACATTTGTTTTTATGCTTTGAAGAAGGGTTGGTTAGAAGGATGTAGGAAGATTATTAGATCTGATGGCCAAATCAAAGGTATAGTTCAGGGAAGAGTTACATGCTTTGAGTTTACTTGGTGGTCCTAAACTGTGTGAAGACTTATTGAAGTACAATAAAGAATATTGGTGCAAGGCTTACTTTAGTGAGTTTTCTAATTTTGATGTTGTTGAGAATAATATGTGTGAAACTTTTAACACTTTGACAATTGGACCTAGACATAAGTCAATTAATAATGTTGGAGGAAATGAGATACAAAATAATAAATAGGAATAATTACATGAGGAACTTTTGCTGAGACCTGGATAAATGACATTTCACCAATGGCAAGGATGATTTTAGATGAGAACAAGGAATTGTCTAAGAGATGTAAAGTAATATTTAATAGATATGATGATTTTGAGATTGAAGAAGGTGATAAGAGGTTTATTGTTAATCTAGTATCAAAGACTTGCACTTATAGATCCTGGATGTTGAGGGAAATACCATGTCAATATGTTGTTTGTTCATACTATCACTTAGAATAAGAGACAGAATAATATGTTGAATTTTGGTATAGAAAAGAAACATTCCTAAAGTCTTGCAAGTATTTTCTTCAACCCATGCCCAATATGAACATGTGGCCAGAACCTAACAATCCAGTTGAGCCTTTAGAGCCAAAACCAATGCCAGGTAGACCAAAAAGATGTAAGAGAAAGGTAAAGTATGAGCCCAAAAAGGCAAAGTATAGCATACTATCCAAGAAAGGGGTGAAGATGACATGTTCAAAATGTCATCAAGTAGAACACAACAAGAGAGCCTGCAAAACTGAGGTAATATGTTGTTCAATTAAGTTTAATAGTATTTTATAATTTAATACTCAATCATTTATTTAGTGTTGCAATTGCATCCTGCTATGGGCCAACCAACTCAGCCAAAACAGCAAAGACAACCTGCTCCATCTTCAATTTGTCATGATACAACTGCTATTGGTATAGGCGGGGGAAGGGGAAAAGAGAGAGGTAATGACTTAAGAAAGGGAGCATTCCAAATAGCTGCTTCTAAAGGAAGAGGAGCTGAAATCAATCACACATCCTCTAACATTGGACAAAAGAGGCCAAGACCATCATGGTTTGGAATATATACAGACAATGTGAGTGGAGCAACTGTTATGAATGTAACAACAATTATTTGGAGCAAATGTTATTTTATATTCCATATTAAGTGTGACTAATATGTGATAATTTTCAGCCTGGTAATCCATCTGAAAGAGTGATATCTAATTGGAGACCTTTGAAGAATACAAGTGAAACCAATATAGATATTGGATTTAAGCCGCCTGGTCTAAAATGGAAAGGCAGACAAGTAGTAACAACTAACTAACTCCAGCGGAGGAGTGCATCAAGGAATACAAAGACTTCTGATCATGAAGGCGTAGCCTCATCTTTTCTGTCAAACCAAAGGAGTGGAACCAAGTGACTTCATTGTTTAATATGGTTTATGTGCTTATCTATTTAAGTATTTGGACATGTAGTAATGACTTCTTGAAAAACAACTTTATTTTGATATTGTATTGGTGGCTACATGATTAGCCTTTGGTTTAGTTCTTATATTTGCTTCGAGGACAACTTGTGCTTTAGCTCTTGTATTTTGGACTTGTATCTACATCATG
>MU699973.1:12782-23851 GCA_026770625.1 Nicotiana glauca | reverse complement strand
ATATATATATATATATATATATATATATATATATATATATTTGGCCAATATTATACGATGTTACTAACCTTTATACATTTGCATTTTGGTCTTGTATTGCCATCATTTATCAATAGCATTTATACAAATCTTGCAGCAGTCAAATATAGTATAAGCCATGTAAACTAAACCCCAAAATACTATTATCATTAATTGAATACATAGTCCAAAATTTGGGTACACTTTATGTCCCAATTACAACTAGTGATACTGAATACAATATATTGTTATCGTAGCTAATACGATCAACCAGTAATACCATTACAAACCCGCATAATAAATATCATAACTAACACCAAGCAATATTTTTTTCACCTTTTAGCATTAGGTTTATTTGCATCATTATTTTTTACATTCTCAACAACCCCCCATATCACCCTTGTAGTTTGATCTGAAAATTGAGGTTCATACCACATAAAAATTTTGCATCCACCTATCTCCTGCAAAAAATAGATCAAAAAAAGATAGAATTTGTAAAACTAATAAATAATGAAGAACAATTCAATAGCGACGATAAATTCTTGTGCTTATTTCGTCAATTCTGCAGCGATAAAATTAATGACCTGGGTTTCTCTCTGACCATGATGTTTTCGATAGAGCATTGATCCCACAGTGGCAAGCTGTCCATTATGCGAATTTATTTTTCTTTGCAAAATTAAACTAGACGAATCTACTACCAATTACATTGAGTCACAAAACAATAAAGAGAAAAGGAAGAAAGAAACAAACGAAAATCATTTACTTGTTCGAGGCTTCAGTTACTGATATGAAACAAGAGAAAGATATTGAAAAATTTCAGCTTGGATCTTCGATATCCTATATTAGAGACGACCTAGGGTTTTTTTTTTGGGGGTGGGGGGATACATGGTATATTTTTGGATTTGGGGAAGGGATTATAAAGAATTGGCCTTCTACCGTTGGAATCCTGCATGTCAGCAAAAAAAATCATCCTTCACGCACCTATTTTTTGTTTAAAATCACACTATATTACAAGTCAACAATCTGTGTTTAATTGCCATACATGTGAGAATGTTCGCGTGCATGATAGGAAAGAGCCAAACTTTATGTGCCCATGTGAAAGACGGTCCAAGTTCCGTTGCATATCTATGTATTTGGTCATAAGGGATATAGCTTCTCCCAAGTAGGGGTGTACATGAACCGGGGTAGTTCAATTTTTATTAAAACCAAACCAAATCAACTATATCGGGTTAGATTAGTTCGATTTTGTCGGATTTTTCGAATTTTTCGAATTTTTTTTGTTACATGAATATTATTTCAATCTTACTTTGTTAAACTTTTTATAAGTAAATATATGTTTAATAAAAAATTAAAAACTTGACAAACATATGATCTATTTAAATATTTTTATGGTAGCATTTTGTTAATAACACATGATAGTTATTTTTTTTAGTCCTCTAACAATAATTTTTCGTTGATGTATACTTATAAGATTAAACGAATTTAATAATTAAACATAAAAATCAACATGATACCTAATTAACGATAAGTTCTATTTTATTTTAATTATCAAAACACCACTTTAAATTTGAAAAAGATATAAGAATTTAATAAATCTTGATATATGAACAAAGAAGAACAAAGAAATTGACGCATTTCAGTAACACTTGATAAGAAAGTGATCATATAACCCATTATTTAATGTTAGTAAAAATGAAGTACTTCATATTCTATTAAATATTATATTCCATAAAAGAATCCCAAATATTTATAAAATTTTTGTAAAGAAAATTCTATATAAAGTCTTAAAAGTATATATAAAAATTATATATTTATATGTCGGTTTGGTTCGGTATTTTTTACTCAATACTAAATCAAGTCAAACCAAACCTAGTCGGGTTTTTTAATCGGTTTGGTTTGACCTTTCTGTTTGGTGCGGTTTTCCTGTTTGGTTTGTATACCCCTACTCACAAGAACAACAACAACATCCACAATGTAGTCATTAAAAGAGTCTTATTTAGGGGATAATTTATTCTCTCAACAAGCTTTTCTTTTAATATAAGTAGATTTATGTATGTCACTTGATCAAATCATATTAATATAGTATGCTTCTTTAGTATATAATTTTTTGTCTAATTTATCGTCTACTAAATCTAGTATTGTTAGCTTTCGCATGCATCATGTTATTTCGATCTCAAGAGAGTGTTATATGAAACTATTATTTTCTTATCTATATTATATTAAAAGCTCGGAGGCCGTTAGTAAAATATCGTTCGTCATTTTTACCCTTCATTAAGAGTACTCTAAGTGGGATAAAATTATAAATACAAATAAAAATATTTATAGCAAAAAATAAATTGTCATAGGACAAAAGGAAAAGAAGAAATGGAAAGCGTTCCTCAATAAATTAGTCTCATAGGAAGAAAGATTGTCTCTAGGTTAAGAAAAGGAAAAAATATATAGAGAGAGAATATTTAACAAGAAACAACAACAACAACAACAACCCAGTATAATCTCATATAGTGGGGTCTGGGGAGGGTAGTATGTACGCAGACCTTACCCCTACCCTGGGGTAGAGAGGCTATTTCCAAATAGACCCCCGGCATCCTTCCATCCAAGAACTTCCCACCTTGCTCTTGGGGAGACTCGAACTCACAACCTCTCGATTGGAAGTGGGGGTTGCTTACCATCAGAGCAACCCCTCTTGTTATAAAATATCCCGATAAAAGAGAAGTTAAAATTTTGCCACATACGAAGAAAGATTGTCTGTAGGTTAAAAAAAGGAGTATATATATATATATTAAAAGCACAAAGGCCCTTAGCGAAATGTCGTTCGCCTTTTTTTACTCTTTAAAAATATATTTTATATTGGATAAAATAGTAATTTGCTTATCTTCCTTATATTTAGGAGTTCTAAACCAACTAAAATTTTATTTATTAGATTTTTCCTTATTCAAATTTTGTAGAATATAACTTTACAATTAATTAAAATATACATGTACATTGAATAACTCACTACGTTGGAAAATATTGTAAGGAAAGGATTCTAATGACAATAATGGTAAACGAATAGTACATGTAAAGTGAATGTTCAAGCTATGTGATTTTGCCAAACAAATTAAAATAATCTTAGTTGAAAGGAAAATTGATAACGTAGATTTATGGAAATAATCCGCTTATTCTATTCCTTTTTCCCCTAAAATTAGAAAAATGTATAGTTATAGTTGTACATAATTACATTAAATAATTTATTTAAGGTAAATTATAATTAGTTTTAAACTTGTTTTCTACAGAATGCAAATAAGGAAAAATATAATAAATAAAATTATAGTTGATTTAGAAATCCAAATTATTAGGAAGATAAGCAAAACTATTTTGTCCAATATAATATGTACTTTACAGGGTAAAGAAAAATCGAACGACATTATCTAAATACTATACAAATTGATAAAGAGAATAATATATTGTTCGAGTAGGAAAAAAATTCGATAATAATTCGCATTTTCTATACTATCTTAAAAGCATGAAATCTCAACAAATAATTAAGTCTTTGAATTAATAAATTAGCAAAAAAAAATAAAATATGTTCAATATTTTTAAAAATCATCATGTAAGTAAAATTATTTGTCAAGTTAATAAATTTTTTAAGGTACATCGATTTATTTTCACTAGAAAAGCATCGCCCGTGAAAGTAATAAGAAAATAGAGCAAAATCTATTATAATATAGTATTAAAAATTAAATTGCTAAACATGCTAAGTTGAAGCATTAAAGATGTAACATAAGACAAAAGGTATTCAAAAGAAGTGTCGTTATCATTTTTATTTCTTTTTATATTCATTTCAATAAATGATAATTCCCTATATTTTTAATATAATATTATATATTTTTGTAATTCAATAAATGCATTCCTGATCCGGGGGTCTATTGGAAACAACATCTCTATGTTCACAAGTTAGGCGTAAAGTCTGCATACACAATATTCTTCCCAAACCCTACAGTGAGATAATACTGGGTATATTGTTGTTATTATATTTTGTTATCTTTGAATAATCGTGGTAAAAGTATTTTTTGTGTTATTTGCTTATAGTATTTGGTAAGAAAGATATTTCACGTCTCATAAATCATATTAAGGGCATATAAAAACGTACGCGGAGTAGGATTTCTTTGTTTTATTGAGTTAGCGCTTAGTGAGATTAACATTCGTTATTTTAGAAACTTTTATTTTTTTCTTTAATATTTGCCCAATAACGAAAAATATATTATTTAATAATATTTACATAATTTTAAAAAAATATATATATTCATTGATATAGGTACACGCGCAAAACGGGTACCCTAAAACTAGTACTTGTAAAAAAGCATCACTATTTGGAGATTTATTTTCTTAAATCCCTACGGCCAAATGACCCTAGGCTTATATAAGCAGGGGCCAAGGGGCGCTGAAGGTGACTACTGACTGGTGGAAAGGTGAAGGGTCACGATCTTCTCGTGCTTCCTCGCTAAGTACAATGTGTATGGCCCGATTTCCTTTACAAATGACACTGACGTAGTAGTATATTACACCCTACCCCACCCCACCCCACCCCACCCCCACTCAGCTACACTAGTGCTAGTACTAGTAGTATAATAACAATTGGATAAAATCCAAGAATTGTTCTGGAAACCCTCATTTTCTTCCGAAGCACAAACTCAATACCAGTGAGGTGAGGTGAGCTTCTTCATAAATTACTATTTATTTCTTTGTGGAATGCTTTTCCTTTTGTTTTCTCTATTTGATTCAATATATATTGGACTGTAGTTAATTGTTGAGGAAAAACAAAGGTAGATCTATGGATTTCAGGATCAGAACGTGCTAGACTGTGAAATGAATAACAAATACTGTTAAGTGAATAACAGCTTGACTTTTGACGGCGCCTATTGGATTTCTTTTCTGATCACTTTTATTCTCCTCCTTCTGATGAGGACAGTGATCTTTTTTTAATGGTTACACCCTATCTTTCTTTTACAAATCTGGAGAAACGTCTTTGACGATGATATCTTTAGATTTGTTCAGTAAAGAAGATATAATTGGTTCAACTTTTTTCACTTCTGTTTTTGGTTAAATATGAAATGTTTTGGTTATGGTGTTATGGACTTGATTGAGTAGTGCTTTTTAATAATAAAGGAAATATCTAGAATCTTGCTTCTTTTTGTCGAATATTTCCCAGATTTGTTTAGCCTACAATCCTTTTTTGTATTTGGTGGATCTTTGCACGGTGCTTCAATTTTTTTTATAAAAAAGGTTGTTAAAACCTATTGTTGAAAAGGGTTCGACACTCTTTGAATATTTGCAGATCCTTGGGCTATCACTTTATACTATAATATATAAGATTCTATTGGATCAATTTAATATTCTAGAGCGTAAAGTCATTAAAGCTAGACCACCAGCCGAAAGTTAGCCAATGTTGTTATATTGCATATCTGAATTTGTGATGTTGTTGTTGTTGTCCTAATATAATAGGCAAAATGCAAGGAGGATTCAAACAAATCATTTCTCATGGAAGTGTCCTCAAGAGCGCCGTTCTACGACATGTCCGATTGGTGAATCCAGTAGCGAGGCCACTTATATTTGCACGTCATGAAACAACTTCAGCTGCTCGCATAGAAGAACATGGTTTTGAAAGTACCAAAATAGCTGACATTTTGAAAGTCAAGGGTAAAGGTGCTGACGGCTCGTGGCTCTGGTGCACCACTGATGACTCTGTTTATGATGCTGTGAAATCGGTCAGTAAAGCTTCTGTACATTGCCCTTGCATCTAACCATTTACACAGTTAATGTTGCATTTTTTATTTATTTATGTGCAAACCAAACCATATTGCTAAGAACAATGTGTAATTCTTATCCACTTATGAGCCAGATGCTTATTGGTGCATTATCGCTTGTGTAGTGACAACTTAAAACTGATTCTTTGTGGCTATACAGATGACACAACACAATGTAGGAGCGTTGGTGGTTGTGAAACCTGGGGAAAATAAGTCAATTGCTGGGATTATTACAGAAAGAGGTAAACAATTGTCTCAAAATACCTCTGATGCTGCTTTCTTAATTTCCTGCACCAGTATTGGATTTTGAACTTGTTCAACAATCATGTCTGCAAATTTAGCTTATCATAGTTGTCTTAAAGATAAATGCTGCAAGAAATGTTGTATCCTCTGGATAATTTCAAATATATTGGGGTCTTTCTATGACTGGCAATGCGACCGTTCTCGGTCACAAAATTCACCTTGTCTCTAAGATTATCGGGATGTCAGCAGCGACCTTTTTTTATTATCGTAATAAATAATCAGAGAATTATTGTTTGATCTATGTGAATGTAAGCTAGAAAAGTTACTGGGGGTACATGTGCAATTTAAGAATCTCTCTGTGACCGTGTGAATGGAAGCTATAAAAAATAAGATTGCTTTGGTGTTGGAGCATTTGCATGAATGTAGAATTGGGTAAGGTTACGGATATTTGGTGACTTATAAATTCCTCATTATTGTCTGTTTCTTTCATTTTCTAGTTCTGTTCACTTCAGGAACTGTATATACCATGGAAGCTTTTAAGTTGCATTTTTTGCTGTCTGGTATATTCAAGTTGGACTTGCTAGTTGTAAATACATAAAGTTGCACGCAGTTAGACACACGAAGCACTTCCATGATTGTTCTTTTATTACTCTTTTCTCCTCAACACCATCCCTTTCTCATTAATTTTCTCGAACCAGATTATCTGCGGAAAATCATAGTACAAGGAAGATCATCCAAATCAACAAAGGTTGGCGACATCATGACGGAGGAGGTAACGCTCAGAAGCCCCCCTTCTCATCAGAAAAAAGGAAAAAAGAAAAAATGCTGAAGCATATAAAATTTGCTCCCAGCCAAGCACTTGTATATTCAATGCATTATTAAAGCATAACATGACCAACTTTTGTCCATGTGGGTTTGCAGAACAAGCTCATCACTGTCACACCAGAGACCAAAGTTCTGAAAGCAATGCAACTGATGACAGGTGCTATTTTCTGCAACTTTTCCCAAAGTTTCTTCGCATTCTTAAATCTATTTCATTCAAGTTAAGCAGATAGGTTTACATATTTTCAATATCACTTTTCAGATAACCGTATCAGGCACATTCCAGTCATTGATCAGACAGGTATGATAGGGATGGTGTCCATTGGAGATGTTGTCCGTGCTGTCGTGAGTGAGCACAGGGAAGAGCTGAACCGGTTGAATGCCTTCATACAAGGAGGTTACTAGATGATGACGACAGATAACTGGATGGTGACTGAAAGGGTTATGTTTGCAGTTTCAAGATGTCTTGAGTTGAGAACCCTTAATCTTGTAAATGTTGACTTCCTTCCTTCTTCTCTAGCATGACATTCGCCTATGGATGTGGGCTACCAATTTGGGATCAATAAGATACAATCTGCACTAGCTTTCTTTTTCCATTGTGGTTGAATGTAATTTGCACTTTAAAGATCCAGTTTCTTTAACCAAAACTTGAAGGTTGATCTCTTTCAAGGGATTAAGATTAACATACTGGTCTGAGCATATTGTCCGTCCTTTGTTTTTCAAAGATAAAAAGATATTTTCCGTAATGGGGATTGATATCTTTAAAGTTCAAAATTGTTGCTAAAACTTTTAAATAGAGCTGTAAAAACGGCCAGGCCAACTTAGCCCAAGCCTCGGGAGCTTTTAAAATTTGATGGGTTAGGACGGGCCGGCCCGCCATATGAATGGTCCTTAGAATGGCCAGCCCAACTTAGCCCTAAGAGGGCTGCGGGTTAGGGTGGGTCGGCCCTTCAATTTTTTTAGAAAAAAGATTGTTTTTTTTAAATCCTTAAATATTTTTTTGTGATATAGTCAGATTACTCATGTAAACAATTTTTCTTTGCTTTTCCTTCGATAGAATGAATGGAAAAGGGGTTCGATAGAATGAATGGAAAAGGGGTGCTTGTGTTGTGGTTTTTGCAGTTGCAAGAATTTCCCCCTCTGTTAGAGGTGTTCTAAAAATGCCTGCGATCAAGTAAATAGCTCTACGAACGAATGGATTGGATCGACTTGGAAAATGGAAAGATTTGTACAAGTTAAACGTTTCGTCACCACTTTGTAGAAAATTTCAAATCATCATCTTCAAATCACGACTCCGATCACGGTTTCCAGTTGACTTTATTTCAGGTGACAGGGCAGGAGAACACTTCACAAAAAGCGCTTTGACAGGGAGCGAAAACAAGCCTTCTAAATCCATATTTTTCTTATTTGAGTTCATAATAACTAGCGGGTTTCATTAATGAAAAGAAAAGCGGATGCCCGTCATCTGCTAGCATTGTGGTTTTCCATCGATTCTTTATCAATGGCCACCTTTTCTTTGAACCTTGTCAATGATTGAACTTAAAGACATGAACTGAGTGTCATTTGATGAGTAACTGAGAACAAAGTAGAGGGGTATGGAATTCCTTTATGCCTTTTGAACGAATCTAGAACCTCAATTAGCAGATTCATTAAAAACCTATCTTGGAAGACTCAATTCATTAGATAAGAGTTGCGTATAGCGTACAAAAAGCTTGATATTTGAGAGGAATCTCGTAATTGAAATGCAAATTCTCTATATTTCTAACCTTTTTTTTAAAAAAAGTTCGATGAATATTTTCTTAATATTTTTCTTTCATTTCCTCAGATTCAGGGATTGCTTCAATAAGTTTATATGTTGAGTTTTTTTTTAATTCAGGATTAACATCATTATAGTCCATGAATTTTTTTAAAATTCCTAAAATTTGCTAGTGGTCAATTTTTCTTGTTTGTGTATTTAAAATTGATCTTTTTCTATACTGAAGAGTAATTTAAATATAAATAATATATTAAAGTAATCCAAACAAATCATTGGCCACTTAAAGTAATATTTTCTTTTGAAAAAAGATTATTATTGGCCACCTAAAACTTTTCATGTTCATTATTAATTAAGCAAAATAAAAACTAATTTTGTCATATTACATGCATGTCAAAAATATAAATTCTAGTTGATATGGACGGTAAATGAGCAATCTAGAATTGGGGAATGAGATTATAATTAATAGTTTTTTTAGTTTTTATTTTTTTAAATATTAAATATTTGATAGTTAATTAATTTTGGCCCACGGGCCGGCCTAACCCTAGCCTCGGTCAGGCCTCAAGGGCCAGCGGGTTGACTTGGGTCGGGCTTATAAGTTTCAGTTTTAAATGAACTCAAAAAATCCTAGCTCAACCCTACCCAAGAAGCGGACTGGGTTGGGCTGGCCTCATGTGCCCAATTGACGGCTCTACTTTTAAATCATTGTAAGATTTTGGGAATGAACCTTCCAAGATTATGGGTCAATTCTCTAACCAGATTCAAGGCTTTTCATTTCGTTTAAAGGATTAAACTTGTCATATTCCAATGAGCATTTATTCGTAGCTTTTATGTGCTTAGAAAGATTAAAATACCAACAGTCCTGCTTAAACCAAGTAAATGAATATAAGACATGGCGTTATGCATAATTTTTTTTTTTTTTTTTGTAAACTTAACTATAGTTAAGTGATATATATTCAGTGGCGGATCCAGAATTTTTAAACCGTGGGTGCTCAACTATTTTTAATTTAAAAATTACTATTGAGACTGAGTGCTCAATTAATATATTTATATAAATTTACTAGCTTTTTATACAAGTAATAGTATTTGTCTCTAAAAGTAATGGGTGCTCAAGCACCTATAACTTATAAATAGATCCGCCACTGTATATATTCACTTTAATTTTAACTGCTTAGATTAAGTATTTGATTTATTGTAAAAATTCAGTAAATGTAAGTGCTTATTCCCCTAGTCAATCACTCGTAACACCGGAAATATATATTTGCATTTGATGTATGGACCAAGTTAATTTGAACTAAGAGTTATACATTAAAAACACATCAGTTGGCCACGATTTAAGTGACAAAAATGGATATAAGTCACATGGCTATGCACGTATTGGTGCACATGAATATACAAATTTTATGTTTCCTTTTTGTGAATATACTTTAGTAGATTAGAGAATATTATTTTAATATTTGTGACATACTTAGACAACAAGGACCTGTGGTCTGGTGGTAGAATAGTACCCTGCCACGAGTACAGACTCGGGTTTGATTCCCGGCCAGTGCATCTGAGTGCTATGATGAAAAAATGTGCGCAATGGTGGAAACTTGGGTCTTCACCGTGTCTGATCGTAGATGACAACAGTGCATCTCTCTTTTTTTCCCCGAGTCTCTTTCGAAGTATACAATTTTATTTTTATTCAAAAAACTTGGATATTTCGTTTTACAGATGTTATGTTTTGCTCAATTAACCTAGTTGCCGTCTTGAGGAGTACTCGTGAAAGCAAAACCCAACATTTAAATTTTACTGAATATAATTTTTTTTTTTTTATTATGTCCTAAGTTCAAGAGTTATTTGCCTAAATCAACATGAATTAATAAGGCTTGAGTTTGACTAGTTAATTATGTCCAAATACATGGATCAATATCTTTCATTTATCATGCCATCTTGGTATGCTCCAGTATATGAGCACATTTTCCTCTCCCAGTTTCCATTTGGATGCTTCTTCGTTCTACGTTTTAAACTTTACTAATATGTTAAGCAAAATTTGTGTCAAGTCAATAAAGTTACAAGAGAAATAAATATGACTTTTGAAGACAAGAAGTTCAAACATTTCCCCCCAAGTTTAAAATTTATCAGGTATAATCTTTAATTTATATGTTGATGAAGACTGGATTCGAAAACTGTTCTTTCAAAGTGTTTATGATGAAAGAATTTCAAGTCCAGAGTTAGTGTTTCAACACAATGATTTGTGCTAGACTAGTATTATATCCAAATTATTGTTGGTAAAACCTAATACAAAGAAAGACCCCGAGAGAAGAGATGATATAGAAACACAGAAACATTCTTGAGTTGCAATCATTTTGTTGCTTTAAGACAAACATTACAAACCGTACTCCATTTACTTGCTAATGAAAAAACAAGGTGAAGATGCACTCCCAAAATGCATTTACCTTACTTTGGAA
>MU699969.1:104801-120383 GCA_026770625.1 Nicotiana glauca | reverse complement strand
GCAATCCCCCCACCCCCAAACCACCCCACCCAAAAAGGCCAAAAATAAGCACGAGAATCTTGAAAAGCAAAGCTCTCATATACACTTCTTCTTCTTCCTCAAAATATTCATGAAGAATTCACCAGAAAAATGACTGACCCCATTAATTCAAATTCGTGTTGTTAGTCATGATCATGACTTGGAAACGTCAACAGAAAGATTCGATTTTAACTTCGTAGAGCCAGTACTGTTGTTGCCTGCGCTGCGCGTAGGACCGTCCCCTACTCCTGTCCCATCCATCTAAGAGAAGCGCCAATTTCTCCTTTTTCAAGCTCGGCTCGAGACGTCTGGTTAAAGATGCGTCATCATCAGCTTTGCCGGAAAGTTGTTCAAGTTAACACTATAAGGTGGAAAATAGTTGAAAAAGTTTCTATATTTAGAAAGTTTTTAAGGTTCATTTGGGAAAGAATTATGGTTTGTTCAACTGGAAATTCAGTAAGGTACAGAAGACTGTCTACAAAAGTTTCTGAGGAATTATTAGCTGTGGAATCATCAGATGAAACATTAATTAGTGGATATGATAGTGATTCAGATTTAGTTGCATTGAAGATTAGTATTTTGGGTGATTGCCAGATTGGAAAAACAAGTTTTGTGGTAAGTTTTATGATTAATTTAATTGTCTGGGTTTGACTTTCGAGTAGTGAAATCAGCTCCCGATGCTTGCACCAAGGTAGGCTGCTACATCACACCCTCTTTAGGGTGCGATCCTTTTCCAGTACCATGCGTAAACGCGGGATGCTTTGTGCATCGGGCTGCCCTTTTAATCTCTTTTTTTATAACTTGTTTTCTTTAATCGTTTGGTATTTAAGTTCATGAGTTCTGAATTCCAATCATTTTAATAAATGTCTTAAAATAAATATAGGGTTTGAACCAAAGCTATTGGTTGCTGTTGATCGCAATCTCAAGACAAGCTCCACTCATGCCTATCAGGGGCGGAGCTAGAGTGCTGGGAGCGGGTTCGGCCGAACCAGTAGCTTCAGTTCGAACTATGTATTTGTCTTAAAAAGTTCATTGTATATGTACAAATTATTAATAAAGAACCCAATAACTTCAAACGTAAAATTTCGAACTCATAAGCTTGAAATTCTGGGTCCGCCTCTACTGCCTGTATGGACTTACTACTTTATAGAGACATGTGTTTTTGTAAACAGTCACGCTGACTTGGTCGCTGCGACCCCTTTTTCCTGATGTTTAAGGGGGCTCGAACCTGAAACCGCAAGTTAAGAATATGGAGATCTCTTACCTTCCACCATATCCTTATATAGTTCTTTTATAACTTGTTTTATTCTTGATATATATGGAAACTAATGATTTTCTTTTTTTTTTCTTCATTTTTTTTTTATTTTGGAAATTTTTTTTTTAGATAAAGTATGTGGGAGATAAACAAGAAAAGACGTGTTTGGAGATGAAGGGATTAAATTTAATGGATAAAACATTAATTGTACGAGGTGCAAGAATTGCTTTTAGAATATGGGATGTAGGAGGTACATGTCCATTAATTTCTTTCTAATTCCTTTTTAATTTTTTATTTTTCTCTAGGCCAATTTTAAGTTGGTAATTATTATGATTTAATTTATTTATTTTTTTAATTTTTTTTTTTTAATGCAGGTGACCATAGTTCATATGATCAAATTCCAATTGCTTGTAAAAATTCAGTTGCAATTCTCTTCATGTTTGATCTCACTAGTAGAAGTACTTTAAACAAGTATGTTTTTTTTATCATTCTTTTCTCAATTATTTCCCATAATAATCTTTTAAAAAGCAGGGAATAACACGGTTTTCACACTTTTTCCTTAATTAAATTAAATATAATAATAAAAACTTTTTTCCTTTTTTGTAATTGCAGTGTAATAGATTGGTACAGTGAAGCAAGAAAGTGGAATCAGGTGCGAAACTTGGCTTTTATTTCACATTACTGTAGTTTTATTGAATAGAAAGACTTTTGAGGTCATGAATTTATTCTCTTTTCTTAGTGTGATGAATAAAGCTAGGGAAAATGGGACCTGGTACTACGGGAGGTAGCAGGTACCTAATAAATTAGTCGAGATGTACGTAAACTGGTCAGGAGTTAAAAAAAAATGAGACAAATTAGGATGACTTGATGATTTTACTGGTAGGAGGTAGCAGACATCCGATAGAATAGTCGAGGTGTGCTCAAGCTGGCAGGATATTACTGTCATAAGAAAAAAAATTACGAAAATAGTATCTGGTAATTGTGTTGGTGGGAGATAGCACGTACCCGGATAAAATAGTTGAGATGCTCGCAAATTAGTCCGGACACCATCGTCGTAAAAAAAAAAAAAAAAAAAAATAGGAGAATTAAGACCTAATAATTGTGCTGGTGGAAGATAGCAGGTATCCCTTGAAATAGTCAAGGAGTGCGCAAGCTGGTCAGACGCTACTATCATACGAAGAAAAATTAGGAAAATGGGATATGGTAATTGTATTGGTGAGAGATAGCAATTACCCGATTAAAATAGTTGAGATGCGCGCAAATTAGCTCGAACCATACCATCGTAAAAAAACTAGGAAAATTAGGACCTGGTAATTATGCTGGTGGGAGGTAGCAGGTATCCGATGGAATGGTCGAGGTATATGCAAGCTAGCCGAAAACCATTGTCATAAGAAAAAAGACAGATAATATGATACGTTATCTGTGTTGATGGAGATAATAGGTACTCGAGTAAAATAGTCGATGTGCACAAATTAGTCCGGGCACCACCATCGTAAAAAAATAAAATAATAATAATAATAATAAATAAATAAATAAAAAACAACTCACAAGGCAGTAGCAGTTTCTTTCACCAAACAATGAAATAGTAACAAGAATATAAATACAGTAGTTGAGAGTTCAATGACAGATTAAAAAAAGGCTAGAATGGCCTGAAAGAATAAGAGCAGTGGTTGTAACTACTTTCATTCTTTTAGAGGAAAAAGTAGAAAATTTAATGGCAATAATTACAGAACTACTTCAAAGCCTCATTTATATTATCAACTGATTTGTAGTAGACTTGAACTGTTTAAAAAAAAAAGGGCAGTCTTGTGCATAAAATATCCATGTTTATGCAGGGTTCGTGGAAGGATCGCAACCTTTAAAAAAGAATGGTAACCCAGTGCATTAAGTTCATGTTATGTGCGGGGTCTGGAAAGGGCGGGACCACTAGGAACTATTGTAACGCAGTCTTACCGTATATTTCTGCAAGATGTTGTTTTCACGACGCGAACCCGTGACCTCCTGGTCACATGGCAACAACTTTACCAGTTGCGCCGAGGTTCTCCTCCGTAGACAGCCTACCTTAATGCAAGTATTAGTAACTACTTCTACGGCTCAAATCAGTGACCTATAAGTCACACGAAGACAACTTTACTGTTGCTTGAAGACTTCTCTTCAAAAGTTTTAAATAGTTGAGGTTTAATTTGTTAAATATCTAATCCTTTTTTCTTTTCTTTTTTGTATTGGCCAATTGCAGACTGCAATTCCAATATTAATTGGGACCAAGTTTGATGATTTTGTCCAGCTTCCACTAGATATTCAATGGTCTGTTGTCACTCAGGTACCACTTCCATAAATGTTGCACTTAGTAACGTCATTTCTCATTCGGAGAAAAAGCCTAAAAATGTCACTCACCTTTAAAAAATGTCTATTCATGTCATTCGATAAAAAAATTCTCATTTCATGTAAAGAAATGGTTCATCCATGCCATTATTGACTAACGGCAGTGACATGGATGAGCCAAATAAAAATTGAGTTGTTAATCAATAATGGTATGAATGAGTCATTTCTTTAACAATAGTGGCATGGAAATAACAATTTTTTAACGGATGACATGGATAAACCATTTCTGAAAGTTGAGTGGCATTTTTAGGCTTTTCCGTTTCTCATTTTATTTTTTAATTTTTGGGGTTGACGGTATATAGTTTGAACTTTCTAAAAATATCATGGGGTGCGTGTCTGATCCTTCAAAAAATAATGTATCTTTGGAGGATCTGACACGACACTTTTGATAGTTCATACAAAAAAAATAATGATTTTTTGTTCTTTAAAATGACTAATATATTGGACTTCAGTCCTTTTTATGTCGTTTTAAGGTTTTAACGCACTCACTAAGATCATCATTCAATGACATTATGGGATATCCTCTTATAATAATTCTATTCTTGTATTAAAATTTTACTTTGTAATATCAGGATAACTTATTTCAAATCGAATGACCCATAAATGAGTTGTAGGAGTGGGACTAAAAGGAAAAAAAAAAAGAATTAATGATTTTTAGTTGATAAAATGACTAATATTGGACTTCCTTTTTTTTTTTTAACCAAAGTGAGATAAAAGGTGCAGGTAGTAGCTAGCCTGGCTTTCAGTAAAAGTTTATCAGCATTCGATGTTTGTACCAAATTATAATAATTTATTATGGTTAAGTCATAAATACTTATAATTTTGTGATAAAAATATATGTGAAAATATGTGTCATATATTTATTGATTTGTTGCGATAAAAACCTTTCTTTCTCATCTTGCTATTTTTATTTTGAGTTGGAAAAATTGTGTGCTCTAAATTAAGAAACTAGTTTTAAATGGGAAACTCTTTTACCACTTAAACTTTATTTCCTGAAAATCATGCATTATTTGGGGGTGACAGAGTCATACTCATCTTGTCATCAAACAAAACAAAGAAAAAATGTTAAAGGGAGAAAGGAAAAGTTCTTTTGACGTGTGAAACTATCAAAGAACAAGTTCATTTAATGTTCTTTTCTTTACTATACCAAATAAAAAAAGAAATTATTAAGAATTGTCCCCGCGTGACCTATAAAGAACCTTGGAATAACAGTTAAGTTGTACCCGTGTGACCTATAAGTTAGGGGTTCGGGCCATGAAATCAGCCACTGATGCTTGTGTCAGGGTAGACTGCCTACATTACTCTCCTTTGAGGTGCAGCCCTTCCGAGAGGTGGATATAGCAAAACACCGATATATTCAATTCAACCCATAACTTTTGACGTGGAATATAAATTTATGTGTAAATATTTACTACAATTGCTATAACGAGTAGATCTGAACCTATAATTTTAAACATATAATGGGTTCAATAGTAAAAATCACCTCTGTTCCCAGATCCTTCGTGAATGCCGGATACTTTGTGTATCGGACTACCTTTTTATTAAGAATTGTGGTGGAAAGAATAGGATCTCTTTACTCTATTAAAGCTCTCGGTTTTTTTTTTTTTTAAGCTCTCGGGTTTGAGTTATGAGTCCGTAATTTTTTTTTGGAAGAGAGTGTTTTCTTCTTTAATAAGCTTTACATGATGCGAATTTGAATAAGTCGATGTCCTAATACAACTATTAAATACCGAATGAAAAATTAAAAAGATACTCCTTCTGTCTCATATTATGTGTCGTGTTTCTCTTTTACATGTCCCTTAAGGAATATTAATTAGGAAAGGGATTGGACTATTCTACCCTTATTTATGTCATAAGATATAATTTCTCTTATTAAATATTTATTCTATTTATGTGTTATCTCCATCTTCGAGAACAATTATTACTAAGGGTTAAAAAAAATCGTTTTGTCTTGAACTTCTTAGAAAAAGGTAGTCAGGTGCACTAAGTTCCCGCTATGTGCGGGATCTGGGGAAGGGCCGGACCACAAGGGTCTATTATACGTATCCTTACCATGCATTTCTGCAAGAGACTGTTTTCACAGCTTGAACTTGTGATCTCCTGACTTCATGGTAATAATTTTATTAGTTAGTAAAATAATTTTTGAAAAAAATATTTTTAGTAACCATAACTGTTAATATGAGACGAGGGTGTAATAATATCTTCATTTACTCTCTCTGTCCCTCTCTGTCTTTCTGTCTCTTTCTCTTAATCCAGATTTAATCGGGCTCCAATGTGGATACCATACACCGGTATGGGAAACCAAAAAAAAACTTATTAGTACTTTTTTCCGTTCATAATAATTGACTTTTTGACCTTTGACATACATGTTAAGAAAATACTAAATCCTAAAGAAATAAAAGTATAACCTTAATTAAAATTTGCACATTGTTAACTTCACATATTGGAATGAGAAAATTTTGGAAAAAGAAAATTAATTCCTTCTTGATTATATAAAAAGACATTTATTATAGACCAAAATAAAAAGTCTAAAAAGTCTAACGGAGATAGTATCAATTATTCTAACATTACAGTATTAATGCAAAGTCAAGCATTTATATAAGGGGATCCCAAAAAATTATTTGAACGTCACGCTTCCCATTTGAACTTAGGTAAGACAATATGTGCACAAAGCATTTTATATTCACGCAGAGTTCGAGAAAGGGCAATGTCGACATCTTCAGGGGCGGATGCAAGGTAAAAAAGTCAGGTTCAGTTGAACCCACAACTTTTAACGCGGAGTATAAATTTATGTGTAAAAATTCATTAAAGTTGGAATAAATAGTAGATCTTAACTCATAACTTTAAAAATATAATTGGTTCAATACTAGAAACCTTAAAGTTGAACACATAAACTTTGAACCTGGATTCTCCTCTGGACATCCTACCCTAATGTAAGCATTAGTGGCTATTTTTACGGTTCGAACTCATGACCTATAAATCATACGGAAACAACTTTATCTCCAAGGCTCTCTTTCTCGCATTTGAACCTATAACCTAAAATAATTGTTGGCTTCGCCCTTGATTACAAGTGTAATTTAGAATGTAGTAACTATTTATGAATAAAGTTTATGGTAATCCAAATTTTGGAATGTTTATTAAGGAACTTGTATTGTGTTAATTTGCAGGCAAGGGCATATGCAAAGGCAATGAAAGCAACTCTCTTCTTCTCAAGTGCAACTCATAATATCAATGTGAATAAGATTTTCAAATTTATTATGGCCAAGCTCTTTAATTTGCCTTGGACTCTCCAAAGAAATCTCACCATTGGTGAGCCCATTATTGACTTCTAGAAATTCAAACAGACATTAGCTCTATAGAATTTACCTTTCACCTCGACCGTTCCTAATATTATTCAGTATCATATAACATTGCCGGTCTTATAGCTGTTTTATAGGACTTATGTTTCACCTCTACCTTTCCAAATACCATTAGGTTATTTGTAAATAGTGATCTCGAGCCAAGGGCCTATTGAAAACAATCTCTTTATCTTCTTAGGGTAGGGGTAAAATTTGTGTACGTACTACCCTCCCCAGACGCCATTAGTGAAATTTCACATAATTTATTATTGTTGTTGTTGTAAATAGTGATCTCATCCTCACTCAAAATCCCTTTCTTTGCCTAGTAAAAATCAAGGGTGAAAAAAGAAGTTAGAAAAATGAGAGGAAATAGTGTTTACTTTAACCTTTAATATGTCATTTCAAATTTTTACCATCCTTCCTTTGTTTTTTTCGTACTAATTATGTATTTGTAACATAAACGTGGAGTTGAAAGGTTGAAGGTATAACCTAGAAAAACAAATGGAAAAGTTTAATGAAATTCAGGGATGTTCTTCAACAAACTGTTTATTGGAAGTTGATGGTCCAAACAACTCTGTTGTCTATTGTTGGAATTGGTATTTCATGTGTTTGAATAATTCTGCTTGGTTTTTATGACTTAGATTAATTTAATTACCATAATTCAAATGATTAAGTTAGAAATAAATTACCCTCTTTGGATTAATCAAAGGACAAATTAGATTTAGATATTAATCACGCAAAGCGATTATTTTAAACCAGCCTGCAAAATTGTTCTAGGTCCCTTTCAGCCAGGGTGTCAATGGTTCGGTTCGATCGGTTATTTTATAAAATTTGTACCAGACCAATTTTTTAGTTAATTTATTGGATATAACCAAAATTTGACTTTTCAAAACCATCCAAATTATGTCGGGTTCTCTTCGGTATCGGTACAGTTCACTTACTTTTGGGTATTTCTTTAAATGGCATGTAAAAGTCACTAGTAAAAGTAGAATGCAATGATAAACATATTTCCAAAGGACTTAACAACACTCTCTAGACAGTTGTGTTGTTTAAATGGTGATGAATTAAGCAACATGAACGGCGTCTAAAGTATAGATCCATCTACTACCCTACTGCGGCGTAAAAGAAACTAAGCAAAGACGAATAAAAGATTAATCACACGAGTAGAAAGATATTCACCAAGCTGGAACTCAAGAATAAAGTCCATAAAAGATTAAACATTCAAAAGATATATCTAGGAGTGGTATAATAGGTTTGGGAATTAGGATTTTGGTTTTAGTTACTTGTTGGCTTGTAACCATTTTCATAATTCCAAGGCCCAAGAAAAAATTTAATGATTTATTATTTTTAAACTTAATATATAAATATATTTTTTACATATAAATTTATTTGGTACGGTTCGATAATTTTTCGGTTTATTTTCGTAAAATAAAAAACATACCCTAATTATCGGTACGGTTGTAGATTTATATAAGAACCTACGGTTTTATTAAAAGAAACCTAAAAATCGGTTCAATGTGAAACAGCTTAGTCCGTTTTTAAATATCCATTGACACCCCTACTACAGCCAGGGGTGGAGCAATATGTCGCTTGCGAGTTCGGCCGAATCCAGTAACTTTGGTTCAAATCATATATTTGTCTATAAAAATTAATTGTATGTACAAATTATTAATTTAAAATTCAGTAACTTTAAAACATTAAAATTACGAATCCATAAGCTTCGAATCGTGACTCTGCTTCTGCTTTCAGCAACATTGAGCTTTCTACCAATCAAGAACACCTATTGGATGTATATTCCTCCTTGAAGACATGGAGCTGTAACCCAAAAAAAAAAAGGAATATGTTCCTGACAACAGAGTCACCTTTGTAAGGAGAGCTCAACCAAAATTTGTGAATTCACCGAAATTAATCGGGTCCCAAAGCAAGTACCGGACATAGGGTGGTAACAAAAAAACTCGAAATGTTGGTCATTTAATCCAAAGGTTTTGCATTTCTACCATTGGCAAGTGATAGATAATATGGGAAGTTGAAAACTTCACTTCTGATTTACCTTTTCCTTCTCAAATTTGTTGCCAATACTGGTTGCTAAGCCAGTTTGTCATAGGATACATCAGAAGAAAAAGAGACTAAAATATGCCATTTTCATGATGGATCAAAGTTAATCGACTGCCCGGATTCATTAGGTTCAATTTCTATGACAAAGAAATGGAAGAAGACAAAGAGAAACGTTCAATAAATAGAAGAAATGTATGTGCACATTCACAAGGTAAGACCTAATCAACAATTACATATCCCATTTATAGGGGACAAAGAGCTTATAAACAAACTGGAGCATAAACCAAAATTTCATTAGCAGTGAACAGCTTTGCAAGCAATGCCCAAATCTCTACCACATTACACGATTTCGGATAAGCACTTACAACGGCTATCCTGCTAGTCTTGGCACAACAAATCTTCTGATAAAGCTTCCGACATCAAACCCAATCAATGCAAATGACCTCTGGGCTCTGTCAACCATTTTAGAGACTCTCATCATGCCGAATTCTCGTGAAGCAGCACATACTCTCGGCTGCAAATTTTCCAGTCAAAGTATTAATGCAAAATGTCCCAGGGTGTATCTATAGAATCCACTTAAAATCACCTTTAAAATACAGAAATAATTCAGAACTACAAGTGCATGCTCCTAAAGGCAAGGCGAGTGTAAATGAAAGAACAACAGAAAACAAATGCTAAGTCAAGCAGCTATAATCAACTCCAAATTCATGTTAAGTTATGCTAGAAATTGCATTTATGATAAAATTAGCAACTGGAGTTGATGATGTTGATGGGAATTGTAGATATGAGATAAAGCAAGCAAAAACAGGGATTCTACATTAAAACCACAAAAATAAGGAGAAAAAAAGAAGGAAAAAAAACAGGTATAGCTCATGGAATAGTCTTATTCAAGCTATCATAATTTTCATAAGATAAAAAGATCTGTAGATTCAAGCAAATTGGTCAGTTAATGAAAGCAACTTGCCTACTATTACCAAACTTGAGCGTATCCTTTTCTAATAGCTCATAGTATCTCTGGGGCTCAATCCGATTTTCCTGTACACAAGTGAATATCATCAAACCATAGGGAAACCAATCATAGCCTCTACATAATCTATACACGAAGAGACTAGAAATGCAAATCATGACTCACATTAATGAATGTACCATTAGTGCTTCCAAGATCCATCACGTATGGCCTATAGACCCATTACATTAAACAGCAATTGTAAGTGAGGTATATATAAAGATACATGTCACAAACTTGTGCCAAACAACTGACCACTATAGTCCCACCTTACTTGCTTCGATGAGGTACCATCAGGATTGTCCTTCTCAACTTGCCTATAAAGCAAATAACCAAAAAAATTAAAATCAAATAAACTTTCAAATATTGAAGCTTAGTACTTGAGATTATATTGTACCTGTACTGGAGGACAGCATGTTGCTTGCTGCAAGATGGGTGATCCGTAGGAATGTCTGCAACCCTCCTTTCTCTCCCAAAAAGATAACAACTTTGACGATGAACATACAGAGGCTCTATAACATATGGAAAACACATTAGATTGATCATTTTCCATTACCATTAAAGATGAAAATGAGATGGGAGTGAAGGACGGAACCCAGTGGAGGGATATGCAGACAGAATAAAGGAACATAAAATATCTCGAATAACCAAGAATCACAGCCAAAAAATAATATAAGAGATACTCCCTCCATTTGAAATGTCATGGATTCCATCTTGATCGTGCCAAAATCTACTTTAACAATTTAAATTAAAAGTTCAAAGACACCCACCCTCCCTCTAACATCCATATAGCAAAAGCAGTGTGTTTTTCCGGCTCAATGAAACATGTGCAGCCAACATTTTTAGGGTCAATTAGACATACCTCTCCTGTAGTTACCAAGTGACCTCGTCACACTCTCATCTTTTTGATGAAGTAAGGTGTTATCATTAAGAAGGCATCAAGAAGATGCATAAGCAAACAAAAGTTACAAAGAGAGGTGACTGTTAGCTCTATTAGTACAAAAAATTATGCTAGGATCAGAGAGCTAACAAAGTCCAAAAAGTGACCAGTGCTATTTACAGTGAGAGCTAACCTCGTCACTCTCTCGTCTAGTTTAAGAAATGAGAAACTACCCCTCTACTTTAACACGTGGCTCGAGTTTAGCAAAGCTTTATATGGAGTCATAATAAGGACTAAGGCATTGGCATTTTCTGAGTTATTTTCTCTACCCTTGTTTCGCAAAGAATGGAAAATTTTAGGATCGCAGAAATTCACAACCTTAGACATGTTACACAACTGGATAAAATGTATGAATCAGCTGAAAAATACAAAAAAAAACCCTACAAAATAAGACATCAGAGTAATTGAGTCAAATTATTCTCAAAATGAATACCATCCTACGCGACTCGTAGCGAATACAGGTTTCAGGAATTTTACAAGCTACGAGGAGGACCATTTTGTTTTTTTAAACTGCTGGGAATCTCACGGAGTTCTGCCATATTTCATTTTTAAAGGCAAAGAACAGATAAGACATTAAACTTGAACTAAGTTTACCACTTGAATTACAGGCAGTATCAGGTGTACTGGATGCCATCCACGGATTATGATTTCTACTAACCACATTACAACGAACAAAGACATATCAGTAGGCAGATTTGAATGATATGTACAGTGTCCTCCAAAAGAAAAGGAATGCACGCATACTTGGCACGTGCAAATGATACATATAATGCATCTCAAGAAGCAGGTTGTCCCAACACTATGATTAAATAAATAAAAAGGAATACAATGTGCTAATTATTGGCAGATCGACACTACAATTTAAGAAGGCGCGTAGAATACGTTTGTTAAATTTTGAGAATTACAAGTAATACTAGAATAAAATAACAACAAAATAAATGAAGCCACGTAGGGAGCAATTCAAAAGAAACATACACTAGGATGAAAGAATGAATAAATAGAAGGATCCAGCAAATGTACCATTGAGGACTTCACCGCCCTTAAAAACATACAAGCGCCATCTTATATCCGGTTTTCTAGCATCTGGTGGCTCATTAAAGAGAAGCGTTATACCTGGCATGAAACAGCACAGAATGAGGTAAGGCAGATATAATACAGAGGCTTATTCTCTTTGTTAATAGACAAACACAAGACCAAGATATGCTCTCTTTGTCCTCTCATGCTAGAACATAGGGCAAAGTCTCCTATCGTCAACAAGTTCTTTATTTTCTTCCCAACCATTTCTGTTTAAAGATATCCACAGCATACATTAACAGTTAACATCTTGTTACCAGAAATATGGACAATCATTAAACTGTATTAGTTTGAGAGGCGATCAAGCTCGGAATGTTACCAGCTGAGAAGGCCTAGAGCAACGCAAGCTCGAGAGCCTCACGGACTCACTTGATCCAGTTTCATCTACACCTCAAAATCTAGCTTTGGGTTTCAGTAATTTGTTGGCAGCAAGGTATATATCAAGGTTATACAGTTTAGTTCCAAAATCCATCACTGCTCAAACTTAAGATAAGATACTTGAGATTCTGGACGGATTTTATGTCAAAAACAATTTGTGTGGTCTATTATGCCCAAAAAATCATGTTCTGAACACAACCAGTCGCTCCAGGCAGCAAATAATGACTATGTGGAACGTAAAAGAACTTTGCTTATGAAAAATGAGCAGATCAAAATAATTACCGTTCAGTCCAGAACATGTTCTGCCAAAGCAATGAAGCCGATTAAGGTGGAGTGGTTTTAACAGCAGTAATAATAGAATGAAGAACTCGAAGATTTTTTATAAAATTACAGAATAAGCTTGATGGGCAATTACCCAAAATTCACTGAAAGTTTGAAGTGTACTAATAGCCCGTTTGGCCAAGCTGCAAAAATCAGCTTATTTTGAGAAGTGCTTTTTTTCAAAAGTGCTTTTCTCAAAAGTACTTTTGATGAGAAGCAGTTTGTTTTTGGCTAATTAGTTTGAAAAGCACTTCTGAGCAGCAATTAGTGTTTGGCCAAGCTTTAAAAAACTGCTTCTAAGTGTATTTTTCTCAAAAGTGCTTCTCAAAAAAATGCTTTTGGAGATAAGCTACTTTTTTTTGCTTCTCCAAAATTGCTTCTGCTTCTCCTCAAAAGCACTTTTTTTTCCTTCCAAAAGCTTGGCCAAACACCTCAATTTTTAGCCAAAAGTGCTTTTGGCAAAAAAAAAACACTTTTGGCCAAACAGGCTATAACTCTCGGGAGAGACGGACAATATAACTTACAAAGAAGCGACTGCAATTAAGAATGTAAACTTTTTCATCAAGTGTAATCCTTACGCAACTTGAGTCACTGACCTCTTACACGATTAGTTTCTGCTGCAAGCTTTCCAGAGAGCTCAAACGAAGGCTTGTCCTGGACATCATAGCACCAAACAATTATGTTAGTACTATCAGATAATAAAGCTACAAATTAGAAGGTACTGAAGATCCACACATCTGCATAATAACAATCAGATAAAGAGGGAAATAAACACAGATCATCTTCACCCCAACACCAAGTAGGACAAAGCCTTTTTCTTTTGTAATTTAAAACCAAAAATAAAAAAGGAAACCTCGGGTCTAAATAAACGGAATGCAACTCAAGGTAATGTGGAAAAGAAATAATACTTTATTTTTAGCCTCCAAAGCCTCCTCGGCTGCCTGCATTTTAGATAAGGAGTCATCATCACCATTCCTGCCCAAGGAAAGGAATACATATCAGCAATTCAAGCCTATATACTTTTCATAAAAATTCAAGTCTATATGCAAGCACATCAGGAGAGAAAAATCAGATATTTACGCATTAGAAAGTTTTGCACCAACTAAAAGAGTGATTCAAAATTTAGCAATAAGGAGCAGCATCCATACAACACACGTTGTTCCGCTAAACACAGTATTTTAAGCAAATGTTAGTATCAATATCCATATACGCCCATGGAGTAAATTAATAAATCAGAAAGTAATGAGAATCAGTTTGAAAGAAAAAGTTATGAGTACCGAGCTTAGAGCTTAGTGCCTAATATATGTTTACAGTTACCACTGTGTATCAGCAGTACAACAGGAAAACACAGGATCCTGAGATTTACTGCCCAAATTTCCATTGTTTAACAGCCTAGTACATATATTTAAACTCCTTTTCATTAGGACTCATGTTAAGCTTTCTACAATGTAACATTCCTCATTGCATTGTCAGGTGGTTAACCGGCAATGGAGGATGGTTCTTAATTTGCTTGGGACGCAATGGGTGATGCCGGGCACAGTGAAGGACATGTTGCATAGTTAGGCTCACAGGATGCGGAAGAGAAGTCCAAGGGCATGGTGTGTTGCCCCATTAGCAATCATGTGGGTTATTTGGAATGAGAGAAATAGGAGGGCACTTGAAGGGGTGGAACAAGATTTTGTAAAATTACAAAATAGCCTACTGCTTGTTTCTTTTTGGTGTACTCATGAGTTCCCTATTTGTATAGAGGATTGAAACTCTTTTGTTGAGAACCATATTTGGTGTAGGTTATCTTCTTTTGGTATATGGCTTCTATCGGGGTTTCTCCCATTACAACCAACAACAACAACCACCCAGTAGAATCCCACTACTGGGCCTAGTGGGCCTGGGGAGGGTAGAGTGTGCGCAGGCCTTACCCCTGCCCCGGGGAGAGGGGGGACTTTCTCCCAATTGTTAATAAAATATTTACCTTATCAACAAAATGTAAGATTCCAGTATGTTTGGAATATCTGTAATGATGATGCTAATATAAGCACGATTCACCAGGATTCAAAATTTAAATTCATTAGAGAATGCAAATTTATCTAATATGTAATTGTGATGCTTTCTCCTCCAGACTAACCTTGCAGACACACAAACAATTAAATTAACTTTTTTTCCATTAGATCAAATGTAATTATAGCCAAGCTAACTCCTTGATGTTCAAGCACAATTTAATCTACTCACAAAAGGGACAGGAGGGAGCAAGTATAAACCATATGAGAATGAAGGCAATTTACTCCGGAACGTTCAAATTTAGCAACTCACCTGTGTTCCCCTCTCCTTGAGTTTGTCACCTGTAAAACATACGCAGCCAATAAGAGCTTTGTATTATAGCATCCAGTTAACAAGCAACTGATATTAGCATAGAGAACTGCATGGAAATGCAAAAGTCCCGACAGAAGTAAACAAAAAACTACAACTTTAAAACTAAAGCGAAGTGTAAATTATTCGACTATCGATGCAGCACTTATATGATAAATCTCTCCTGAAGTTGTATAGGATATCTTTTATCGTGTAGACCTCGATAAAAATGTAAGAAATTAGAGACGCGTTATTGCAATTTAAATCTACAAACTTTCTTTGCTACTTTGTTCAGGGATGCAATTACAGGTTTTAACACATCTCATCCGAGTTGAATGAACTTGCCTGACCATAAAATTAATAGGACAAAACTCTACTACTATCGCTGTTCTGCAAATTGTAAGAAGAGCATCTTATGCAAGGATTTCCCTATGAATCAACAACAAAAATAGGGAAAATGACTGTTTTTTAC
>MU699969.1:42600-103445 GCA_026770625.1 Nicotiana glauca | reverse complement strand
GGGAGCTAAAAATCGTTGTTCTGGAGGAAACATTCTGCTAGAACCTTGAAAAGATTAAGTACGGAAAGACGATTAGTGGATATCAACCATATTTTCTTGATTTACATCTTTCATTATTAATGTTACCATTCTTAAAGAAACATCTTTCATTATTACCCTGCTTCCCCAGTATACAACAGGAAATAAATAAAAGTTAAGGAAAACTCAGTGGTGAATTTGTCAAGGAGCATTATAAGTTTTAAGGTTTGTCATAGGCAGGTAATATGCAGACATCATTTGTTTCAAATAATGCTAAAGGTCGATTAATGTGATCGAATATCACCAGACACCTCATCGCGTGCTCTACTATCTGCTGCTGCAGGTGATCTCGATCTGTGCCGACTCCTATGCTGACGTTCTGGAGGTGAAGCTGATCGATCATTTCTTGACTTAGAAGATCCATTCTCCAGTGCATCCTTTCCTGATCTTTTCTCTCTCCTTTCATTTTGCACCATTCTGTCAGAGTCCCTTTCCCTGTGTGTAGCCCTATCACTAGCTCTACCGTGATTTTTCTCAGGCTCCCGCTCCCTTGACTTTTCTTCAGTCTCTCGTTCTGCTCTCCTTAGCCTTTTTGTTCGCGGCGAGGGTGAGCGGGATTCAGGGACTGCTCTGTCAGAATCCTTCTCCCTATGTGTAGCCCTATCACTAGCTCTACCATGATTTTTCTCATCCTGCTCCCTCGACTTTTCTTCAGCCTCTCGTTCTACTCTCCTTAGTCTTTTTGCTCGTGGTGAGGGCGAGTGAGATTCAGGCACCATTCTGTCGGAACCCTTTTCATTATGTGTAGCCCTATCACTAGCTCTACCATGATTTTTCTCAGGCTCCCGCTCCCTTGATTTTTCTTCAATACCTCGTTCTGCTCTCCTTAGCCTTTTTGTTCGCGGTGAGGCTGAGCGAGATTCAGGAGACTGCAACTTGGCACGTCCAGGAGACCTGGCTCGGCCTGAAGACTTCTCTACCTGTAATAACCTCGAATCAGGAGACCTTGACTTAGCTCGTTTGGGAGACTTTGTGCGACTTGAGGGTTTCTCTCTGATTGGGGAGTGAGATGCAGGGGAGATTGATTTTCTGCGTTTCGGGGACCTATTGCGACTAGAAGGCCTCTCCCTTTCAGGTGAAAGAGGAACAGGAGATCTTGACCTTGGACGTCTCGGGGACCTATTACGGCTAGAAGGTTTCTCTGCTCCAGCTGATTTTGCAGCATGCGAACTCCTTTTCCGAGCAGGTGAGCTATCTCTGCGTGAAGGGCTCCTCTTACGAGGAGATCCACGACCCCTAGCAGGTGATCTAGAGTCACTGCGCCCCATTATGGAGGTCAAATTGACAGATGAATCTTCTGAGGCAAAAACTACAAAAAAAAAGAACATAGGATTAATCATCACTCTTTCAGTCATCTTGTCCATTTCAAGCAAATAAACAACAGAATCGCCACTTCTTTAACAATACTAAAGATTGTGAAAGAACTAACACATATACAAATACATTCTGTACAATATGCTTTCATATCCTAAGAAATATAATACTCCTTATGTTTCAATACTCTCCGTTTCCAACAAACTAATAATATTATTATAAGTAACTTTCACTAGTTTCAAGCTTCAAACTTTATACTTAGTTCGATATATTCCCATAAGAAGCTACATTTTAAAAAAAAAAAAAATCCGATCATTGATAAAGCATACAAGTCAAATTAACATTTTAAGCTTCATATCAAGTCAAAGAGTAGTTTAGAGGTAATTCCGTACATTAACCTTGTTCTTCTGGTTGAAAAATTACAACCTCAGGGGTTGACAATGATAAAATGGCAAAAATATGCTGTTACAGCGCAGCATTTACTGATCCGAACGAAAAAAAGTTCCAATTTGAGCTTCTACAGACAGAACCATAAGTAAATAATTCAAAACATACGCTATTTGTATCGAATAAAAAAACACATTACAGCTCTTCGAATTCAATAAAAAAATAAAATAAAAATTCAGTTATTTGCTAGCAAAGAGTTAGCAGTGGGAATGTTAGCAGTTCATAAGCGTGAAGAAATGGAGTTTTACCCAAAGCTGAGGATTAGGGCTTGCCGCGCATTGGATGTTGGAAAACTCAGAAACCAGAGGAGAAAACGATAGTGATGACAGTCGGATCTTCGGGTTTTTTGGCTTCTGGGCTAGTTATTCAGAAAATATTGGGCTTCTTACAGTTTGGTCAGGAAGAAGTGCACAAATAGTCACTATTTAATAATTATTTAAAATTTAGCCATTTTATTACGAGTAAGTAAAATTTGGGTACAAAAATAGCAATGGAAGTAACAAATAAAAGGGGAGCCTCTAGTAAGGTAGCTTTCGTTGAGCAAAAAGATTGAGCATGAAGTAACTCAATTGAAAGAATACAAGAAGCACCCAAGGGTATGGGCTGGGCGTTGATCGGATCGATTCTGTAGGATTTATTCGACTTTTCCTTTTTGATGTGTTGCATCATTAGCCGAAATTAGGGTGCGCATTCGAATCGATTTATCGAGAAATCGAATCGATTAATTGTTATCGGTTTATCGATTTACCGATTTTGATTTTGATTTTAAAATTTTCCTTATGGAGTTATCGATTTCTATTTCGATTTTGTTCTCTTCGGTCATTGGTTTATCGATAAACCAATAAGATATACTAAAAAGACAAAAAAAAAATTAATTTTTTAAACTTTTTTTTTTTACCCTTATTCTATAATACACTTTCATTTACCCTAAGTCCCTAACCCTATTATTTCCTCTACGACATTTAAGGAATGATCATATTTAAAACTCAAGGGAATGAAGTTCAAATTAATGAAAAACAAAATTAGCCGTGATGATGTATTTTGTTTTTTTTTTAATGCCGTTGGAGTGTTGGTGTCATACGTTTGATCCCTTACTTTTGTTTTGTTGCATATGCTTGTTGACACAATTTTTATGTTATAAACGGTGTTCATCTTATTTTAGCTTCTTTTTGTCCATATTAGTTAGGTGTGTTTATAGCGATATACTTTTCGTGGAATCCCGCAAATTTTCTTATTGGTGTAACCGATAACCGAATCGATAAGCCCCAAAAATCGATAAATCGAAATCGAAAAAATCAAAACCTTATTGAAACGATAACCATAAGCATATGTACAAATTGATAATCTATAAGTAATTATCGATAAGGGTTAAAATCAAATCAATAAATCGAATGCACACCCCTAGCCGAAACTAACAGTTTTACTTGCTTAATATTAAAATTTTATTAAGAAATGAAAGCAAAATAGAATAATGGAAACAAGATATATATGTAGGAGGAGAATGTAGATGTTCAAGTGTGTTTCTTGTATGTTATTCATAAGATAAAGTATGCCCTATTTATAGGATACATGAAAGGTTACAAATATTAAGTGGTGAATTAACTAAATACATGAACTCAAATGGTTCATGGAATATGGATGTATGGAGTATTCATGGACATCCACTTGATATATTCATAACACTCCTCCTTGGATGTTAATCCAAAGGATAACGTGCGTCGTTAAAAACTTACTAGGAAAAACCTAGTGAAAAAATGCCTAGTGAAGGAAAAATAGCACACACATCTCGTAATACGCATTGAGTACTGCCTCATTAAAAAACTTACCATGAAAACCCAATTGGGACAAAATCTTGGTTAAGAAAAAAAGAGTACAACTCGTATTATACTCCCCCTGATGAAAACTTCATTTGATATCTCGAAGACGATGCATTCCAATCTTATGCCTCAACTTCTCAAATGTTGATGCTGGAAATGCCTTAGTGAACAAATATGCCAGATTATCACTTGAATGGATTTGTTGAACATTTATCTCACCATTTTGTTAAAGATCATGTGTGAAAATGAGCTTTGGTAAAATGTGTTTTTGTTTTGTCTCCTTTGATATATCCTCATTTTAGTTGAGCTATGCAAGCAGCATTATCTTCATACAATATTGTTGGAATCTTCGTCTTTAGAGAAAGACCACATGATTGTTGAATGTGTTGAGTCACTGATCTCAACCATATACGTTCTCGACTAGTTTTATGAATAGCTATTATCTCTCTGCATGATTAGAAGATGTAGCAGCTAAAGTTTGTTTTGTTGAGCGCCATAAAATAGTTGTACATCTGTAAGTAAATAGATAGCCTATTTAAGATTGGGCTTTATATGGGTCAGACAAATAACCTGCATCTGCATAACCAATCATTTGTGAATCGAATTCATAAAAATAAAATAATCACATATCAATAGTCCCCCAGATGTATCTAAAAATATGCTTAATATCAATCCAGTGTCTTGTTATTGGAAAGGAACTAAATCTTGCTAATAAACTTACTACAAATGTTATATCTGGTCGAGTATTATTTGCAAGATACATTAGTGTCTCAATTGCATTAAGATATGGAGTTTCATCACCAAGAAGCTCTCCATCATTTTCACGAGGTCGGGATGGATCTTTATTTGTATCGAGTGATATCACAACTATCGGGGTACTCAATGGATATGCTTTATCCATATAAAACGCTTTAGGATCTTTTCGGTATAAGTTGATTGATGGACAAAAGTTCCATCTTTCATATGCTCAAAGAAGTCCCCAGATTCTAAATGAGTAATATCTGCAAGGCCTTCAAAAATATCATCTTTATAGGCAAGGTTTGCTTCAACTTTATCGTGATTATTCATAGGGTTTGCCTCAACATCACTTTGAAAGGTCAGGTGAGTCTCAACTTTATTTTGTTTAAAGTTTGACAAAATGTTCAGGTGTACGACAAATTCATGCGCAATGATTTTTCATACCACAACCGTGGCAAATATTGTATTTTCCTTTTGAAGGACTATCTTGAGAACTCTTGCCACGCCCACGTATATTTATACGACCATGGATTTGTCGCTACCAGATTCACTTTTGGAAATGGAGTTGATCCAGTGGGGCGAGCTTCATGATTTTTCATTAAAAAGGTATTATGTTGTTCAGCCACCAAAAGGCAAGAAATTAACTCAGAATATTTCTTAAAGCCTTTTTCACGGTATTGATGTTATAACACCATAAGGCATGAAAAGTGAAAATAGTCTTTCCAACATGTCCTCATCATTCATAGGTTCCTCGCATAATTTTAGTTGGGAAGTTATTCTATATATAGTAGAATTATATTCACTTATTGTCACGCCTCCTTTTTACGCACCTACCTCGGAGGGTAAATGTATGAGGGAGTCTTTCCATTTAAAGTAACATTATTCAAAATGGGATTATTTATTTATTTCAGAGTCGTCACTTGGGAAGGTTTAGCTTTTGGTGTCCCAAGTCACCGGTTTATCTTGAATCCCAATTCGAGGAAAATATTCGACTTTCCAAATGAAGTCTGCGAACCAGAAATTCTAAGTAAGGAATTTTGTTGACCCGAGGGAAGGTGTTAGGCACCCCCGGATCCCGTGGTTCTAGTACGGTCGCTTAAACTGTTATAAATGGCTTAATATCTGATTTTAATACATGTTATCCTATAGTACAACTTTAAAGATTATTTACCACTTTATCATTATTTTTTATGAGAATTGCAACGTCATGAAAACACATCTTGAACCACGTCACATCAATGTACCCGTGGTTATTGACATATTTTGATTCCGTTGAGATTTGGATTTGGGTCACATAAATGTGCACCCGAATTTAGGAATGTAATTTTATTAAAATCGCGCTTAAAGAGTCTAACGCGTTATTATTTTTTGGGAAAACGGCCGGGGAATTCGCTAAATGACCCTTCCCATTATCTAAGTATTTTTATATACATTTAATAAGGGCCCCGCGATTCGTATGTTTTATCTGGCGAGGCTCACCTCATTTATTTTAAAAGGCATCCTAAAAGCAAGCTATAATTTTCTATTTGTATTATCTCTAAAGATAAAAGGAAAAATCCTAATTAATTCGTTATTGGACTACAATAAACCAAATGTTGATTCTGTATCAAAGCCACCCATTGGGCTTCCAAGATGAGCCCAACGAAGGACACTTGCACCTATGTTATACTAATATGCTGCTAGCCAAGATTTTGGCCCAAGTCTACATGTGAAGGAATCTGACTCAATTAAACCAAACTACTAAAATTACTCTACACTTACTAAATAAAATTACTGCTTCACGGAATATACATACTGATTTTAAAAGCATATTAGCATCCATAATTGAACATGTATTACACTAAACTACTGATTTCATGCTTGCATTACTATTGATTTCAAAATTAAACTAAGACCAATTATGCTATGCCATTGTTCTGAAACAACTTAACCAATACAGAGTTTAAAAATCCCAAATAGTACAAATTAATAGTCCAAATGTATCTATTACTCATATGACTCAAAAATGCTAACTAACATCAAGCGCATTTATTCGGCTAATCATCTATTGAGTTGTAAACAGCAAAACAACTTTCAAATGAGCCCGGATTTTTTACAATATTTTCATTTCAACTTCACTTCACAGCTACATCAAGGTGAGTTCATAAACGTGTACCTGTGATTTGAATTGAAATAGAAAAAGGAGAGGTTAGCAGCAGTAACAACTTCAACAACCATAGATCAGTGACACCAACAGCAGTAATGCAACAGCAACAAGTAATCAATAGACCAGGGAAGGACTTCAAACAATGCAGCAGCAACTTGAAACAAAACTTAATGACCAAGACCAATCAACCTCAAACCATGTAGTTTTTGAAACAAAATCCAGTTCTTTCGGATTCACACTTAAACAAACAGATACAGAACAGAGTCTCAAGTTATTCAAATGTTTCAGATTTGAAAATGAACTGAAAGTTTGCTCAAAGGGTTGATGAAACAGTAACCTAGCACTCTATACTCAAGCTCTCCAATCTTTAAGCTTTAGAAACTGATTTTTAAGACCCTCTCTAACTGATTAAAGACTCTCCAAAGTGATCTCTGAAACTTGAAGCAGAGAAATTTAAAACTGTTTATGATTCTCGGGGAGCTGGACTACTGGGTGAGATTTTGATAAGTTAATTAAGGCAATGAAACCGTCAAAACTCCCTTAACTCTCTTCCTTAAGGTCTGAAAAAGAAGCCCCCTTTTTACTCTTCAAAGTGTTCTATTTATTCTGCTCAAAATAGTTCTGCCAGCCCTCAAAACCATTATTCAAATCATTTTCTACCCATGATATCCCCTGAGGTTCCCACTATTATGTGTTTATTCTTTTTAATTCAAAGTTATGGGTAGTATATTTATTAATCATTCACCTTTAAAGCTTCCCATGCTACCTTGTTTTCCACTAACTATTAAACAATGCATCAGTTTAATGTTATTAAATATTTAGTGGACAGAGCACTTACACTAATCTCCTTTTACACTTTGAAAAATCCTAAAATACCCTTGAGACTACCCCTGGTTTTGCACTTCACCAGCTATAACCAATTCTCCTATTAACTTAAACTAACAGTTCAGGAACAGAAGCTCAAAATCAGATCAAATGGCATCAAACATAGGATCAATGAAACAGGGCAAATCTTATTGAACTAACAAGATCAGACTTCTGATATAGATACGTAGGCTGACCACACTTGAAACGAATTACATTTCTAAACTAACATCAGGCAAAGCAGATTAAACATGATGAGATTACAAAATAATGGGAAACCAACTTGGCCAATTGTTACGGCTTCAACACAGATGATCTTGAACACTAATTAGCTCGAAAGAGAACAGACTAAGCTCAGAAAGACCAAATACACATACTAACATTTTTAGAGACCAAGTGGAAGAAACAACCAGAAAAGCTTAAAGAGATAGACAAATTCATGATAACAACCAAACAAAAAATTCGCACATTTGAGCGATCAAACCATTTGATTCGATGACTACTGACTAAGCAATTCACACATTTGTAGAGAACTAATCAGTTCAAACATGGGGACAAAAACAAAAAATGAAACAGGAGGAGAAAGGTACTAAAAACTTAAACAAAAACTACAAAATCAAAAAGAAAGGAAAATTGGAAAATACCCGAGAATCAAACGGACCAAAGCTGAAGAACTCCTCGTCCTTTCGTTTTGGACTGAAGCGGACCTTAGTTGTGTGTTTCCAATATGGAAACATACGACTAAAGTCTAATCCAGTCCAAAAATCCTCGCAGCTTCGCTGGATTTTAAACTTAGGGCTCACCCTGACTGTGATTTATCATTCGAAGGATTTAGACCCTATTCGAGGGAGATTAAGGATGAATTTTGGGTGAGGGAGTCAAAGAGGTCGTGGGGTGTGAGTATGGGATGGTTCATAGGCGGCGCTGTCACCGGGGATTTTGTGGCGCCGGCTAGGGTTCTTAACTAAAAATGGAGATTCGAGGCATCCGGGCTAGATTCGAAGGGAGGTGAGCATGAGATTGGAATGGGGAGGTCGTGGGGGTTCGATGGTGTGAAGGTGGAGGCATTTGGAGAGATTAGGTTTTCTGGCTATATTTTGATCTGATATTCGAAGAGATATACGAGGATTCGAGGTTAGCTGTTATGGGGGTTGGGACGGGGAGGTCATGGGGGTTCAATGGTGTAAAGATGAGGGCGTTTGGACCACCGGAACTGCCGTGAGGCGATTTCCGGTGGGCGGAGGGCGACGGAGCAGGGTAGAGGTATATTTGGTCTCTGATGGCCCAGAGACGAAGAAGGTGGGGTGTTTGGCTTGGGGGATGGGGGCGGGGTAAGGTTTGAGTTTATATATCAAATCAGGGAGCTAACGTGGACCGTTGGATCAAAGGGATCCAATGGCCTTGATCAGACCTCTTAACTGAATACAGGGTCGTTTGGTGTGGAAACGAGGTCGTTTAGTTTATTGAGGGGGTCGGGTTTAAACCGGGTATAGGAGATGGGTCTGGAATGGGTTCAGGGAAGGGTGATCTGGACCGTTGATCAAGTGAGATCAATGGTCAGGATAGGGTATGACGGGAACAACGTCGTTTGGGTGTTTGAACGACTGTACTGGATAAATGGGGTAACTTGGGTTGTTTTTTTGGTGGGTTGGGTGTGTTTTGGGCCTGGTTTTGGTCCAAATTAAACAGCTTAGTCTGTTTTTCTCTTTATTTTCAATTTCTTTTCTTTTCTTTTTTTTTAATTCCTAATTTAAAAACCAAAAATCCTAGGTTAAATTACAAAACCAAAATTATCTTACAAATACAAATCAACTCTTAATAATAATTATCACACACAATTTAAGTATCAATTAAAAAATAAAATCATACAACTAGACATTAAATGCTAAAAATGCAAAGTACATATTTTTGTGATTTTTTCATTTTGTAAAACAAACTTAATTGCTCCTAATAAATCCTAAATGCAAATGCAACATATTTTTGTATTTTATATTGATTTAACAAATAAACACGCACAGACAAATATGAACAATAAAATAAAAATAACACGAAAATCCACAAAAATCACACACAACACAAAACTATTTTATTTTGAATTTTTGGGAGTAATTCTCATATAGGGCAAAAATCACGTGCTCATAGCTGCCCCTCTTTGCCCGGAAACACGAAGAGTTTTCGCACAAAGATAAAGTGAGCGGATACGAGCGATTTTTGCCCGTTCGAGTACCCCATGTGAAACATTTTTTGAAAGATTTGACCGAACTTTTACTTCAGAAGGTCTCCTACATATCCCGGCTAAAAAGGAATCAGGTCAATGTAGTTCGGGAAGTTTTGGTAGCTGGGAATACCATGTAGCTGTGGTTTTACTGTTACTGTTGTTGTTGTTGCTGCTAACTGCTTACTGACCTCCTTATTACACCAAAAGGAAAATCAAAGCTAAGTTAGCTATGTCTAACAACTATGAGTTACAAGATTCATATCTATAATTCTCTTCAAACTTGATCTTGAGTCTTAGCTGATTTAGCTTGTAGACTTCGATCTCAATCTTGATGCTCACAAGTCGTAGGTGCTTGTTTCTTTCTATAGCATTGAGCGAAGCGGGATTAGCGGAGCTCGTGTCTTCAATCAGATTTCGAGCAATCTGCACCCTTGCTGGCTCCAATATATGAGCTCATTTCTTTTTGTTCTTTTCTCCTTTTCTTTATTCTGGAAGGAGACTCATTCCATCGGTCATCTTGTGCCTTGTGTTTTGATGTTAACCTGCTTAAGACATCAAAGACAAACAAACGAATGAAATTTTCTGCCCCAGTTTTCACTAGTAAAATTTCGTGAGTTAGTTGTGACACATATCTAAACAGTCAAATCAGGATTGTGTATCCTTGTGAATGGATCCAGGTTATGCTGGGAAATAGCCAGGTTATGCCGGAAAGGTCCACGGGTTATGTTGGGAAAGTCATCAGGTTATGCCGGAAAAGGTCCACGGATTATACTGGGAAGAATCATTGGGTTATGCCGAAAAGGTCCACGGGTTATGCTGGGAAAATCATCGGGTTATGCCGGAAAAGTCATCGGGCTATGCCGGAAAAGGTCTGCGGGTTATGCCGGGAAGAATCATCGGGTTATGCCGAAAAGTTCCACGGGTTATGACGAGAAAGTCACCGGGTTATGCCGGAAGAGGTCCACGGGTTATGCCGGGAAGAATCATCGGGTTATGCCGAAAAGGTCCACGGGTTATGCCGGGAAAGTCATCGAGTTATGCCAGAAAATTTATCGGGTTATGCCGTAAAAGGTCCACGGGTTATGCTGGGAAGAATCATCGCGTTATGCCGAAAAGGTCCACGGGTTATGACGGGAAAGTCATCGGGTTATGCCGGTAAAGTCATTGGGTTATGCCGGAAAAGGTCCACGGGTTATGCCGGGAAAGTCATCGGGTTATGCCGGAAAAGGTCCACGGGTTATGCCGGGAAAGTCATCGGGTTATGCCGGAAAAGTCATCGGGTTATGCCGGAAAAGGTCCACGGGTTATGTCGGGAAAGTCCACGGGTTATGCAGGGAGAATCATCGGGTTATGCCAGAAAAGGTCCACGAGTTATGCCAGGAAAGTCATCGGGTTATGCCGGAAAAGTCATCGGGTTATGCCGGAAAAGGTTCACGGGTTATGCCGGGAAAGTCCACGGGTTATGCCGGGAGAATCATCGGGTTATGCCGGAAAAGTCATCGGGTTATACCGGAAAGGGTCACGGGTTATGCCGGGATTTGGAAAGAAAAGGCTCTTTGGGTTATGCCAAGGGGATCCACGGGTTATGCCGGAATTTTGGAAAGAAAAAGCTCCTTGGGTTATGCCAGGGAGATCCATGGGTTATGCCGGGATCTTTTGAGGAGTGGGATCCTATACTACCATGATTTTCCTTTGGGATTTTTATTTTTATTTCTTTTCTTCTTTTCTTTATTCTGGATTGAAACTCACCCCGTAGGTCATCTCGAACCATGTGCCTCAAGGTCAAACCTGCTCATACACCAAAACAAACAAACGAACAAAATTTTTCTGCCCCAGTTTTACTAGGAAAATTTCGCGAGCTATTTGCAATAAAAATCTGTGGGATTGATGGGGGGATTGGAAACCCCATGTCTAAAGGTGTAACTCAGGGATTGGGGCCCTAATATCGCAAGAGGAAAACGCTCAACTCAGGTATTGGAGCCCTAATATTGGCTAAAGGTAAATTGCTCAACTTAGGGATTAGAGCCCTAATGTTGGCTATAGGGAAAAAACGCTCAACTCAGGGATTGGAGCCCTAATGTTGGCTAAAGGAAAAAACGCTCAACTCAGGGATTGGAGCCCTAATGTTGGCTAAAGGAAAAAACGCTCAACTCAGGGATTGGAGCCCTAATGTTGGCTAAGGGTAAAACGCTCAACTTAGGGATTGGAGACTTAATATTGGCTAAAGGAAAAAACGCTTAACTCAGGTATTGGAGCCCTAATGTTGGCTAAACGCGACTAGGGGATGGAGGCCCTATGTCTAAAATCTCAACTCAGGGATTGGAGCCCTAATGTTGGCAAAGGCGACTAGGGAATGGAGGCCCTGTGTCTAAAATTTCAACTCAGGGATTGGAGCCCTAATGTTGGCAAAGGCGACTAGGGAATTGAGGCCCTATGTCTAAAATTTCAACTCAGGGATTGGAGCTCTAATGTTGGAAAAGGCGACTAGGGAATGGAGGTCCTATGTCTAAAAATCTCAACTCAGGGATTGGAGCCCTAATGTTGGCGAAGAAGGTTGATGTTGGGGATTCTAAACTATCTGTTTTTTTGTTTTTTTTTAATTTTCTTCATCTTTGTCTTTATCATTTTTCATTTCATTTTCTTTTTTTTCCTTAATAAAATGCAGGAAAGAACTTGGAGGAAACTTCCCTTTTTGCATTGATTATTTACTGCAAAGCTGTTTTAGCACTCACGCGTTTTTCTTTCTTTTGGTTGCACCTGCCTCTTGCATGATTGCTTTGGATTGCACCTGTTTTAATTTTTCAAACAAAGAACAATTATTAGTTTGAAACGGTGGTTGGTTTTGTGGCCTTGATTGTATTTGATCACTTGATCTCGGCCTAACTTCTTTGACAAAGATCTCAATTGCAACTGCTCCCTAAGGATCAATTCATTTCAGGCCCCGGAGAACCTCTGATTATTCCAGACTTTGCCATGATGCTTGGTCGGTGGAACTCAACTTTCAACTTTATTTCGCCTTCATAGGCCTTTCCTTTCTGATTCTCTTTTTTTTTTGGAACATTGGGGAGCTTTTGGGTCCTCAAATTTTGCTGCAACGGCTAGTCACGTAAGACTCAACCTTTCCAACTTTATTTCGCCTATATAGGCACTTCAATTTGATTTTCTCCTTCCAAGAGTTTTCAATTCCGGAGCATCGGCTACCATGGCCAGTCGAGGTCGGCTTGATGCACCTGCTGAGGCTGGGTGTTTTTGCACATTAGCTCATGTCAAAAGAGAACCCTGTAAATCAGTCTTACCATAATTTTTTTGCTTTAGTTTTGGAACAGAGTTAGACCGAAAGGGATTCAAAGAAAATAAACAATGGAATGGAGAATGAGTTTAAACAAGATGTGTCCCTTTCGGGGAAAGGAAAGAAGGACTTATCTGGAGTACATGAGGACTTCAATGAACTCGACATGTCTTTTGGACTGGATGCCTGATCTCTGTAAACCGTCCGACTCTCAGAAATTCATCACAACCTTTGCTTCAAAAATTTGAGAAACCTTGCCAGGACTTTGTTGGCGCCGATGGCTGTGAGGATCCTCTTTTTCGATCAGGGGCGCCCTTTGTGAGTTTTTGCGAGCTGACCTCTCTTATTTCTCTTCTTAATATCACCTTATAGTGCTCTTTGCGAGTTTTCACTAACAAGACTCTCTCATCTTGATTTTCTCTGCTTACCATCGCCTTACGGTGCCCGTGTGGTTTTCACCAATAAGACTCTCTCATTTTATTCCTCTCATTTTGTAGTATCAGATCCAAATAACTCCATCCTCCCATTTTGAATTTCTTTGTCGATTGATCAGAAGGACTTGAACAAGGTTTGGGGTAAAAAGAATTTGGATTGAATTACAACTTTGGAACATTTTGGGCGGGATCATTGCCGAACCATTATAACTTATGCCCCGGTTTCACTTTTGGGGGACTTTGGATTTTTATTTTGGTGTGACTGAACCCAGAGAGAGGCTGCCTACGTATCCTTTCGGAATCAAGTCGAACGCAGTTCAGAAAATTTTTATTTTTGGTTTTTTTTATTTTTTTCTTTTTTTTTTCTTTTATTTTTCAACAACACTTTCAGGTTCCAAAGAGGGTAATCAAATAATGGGAGCCGGCTCAAAGGATTTGCAAAAGGTTGATAGTGTTTGGGTAGCGAGAATGAAAGCCTTCGTCATCCCAATCAAAGAATATTAGAACTATATGGAGGATCAATCAGAGTACCTTTTGACTGCATTTGCATTGGTAGTTTTTTCAAGACATTTCCTTCGATGTGCCCCAAGTACAACGCACTCTTTTGGCAGTACTCTTGTTGTAATGCATGGACCTTTCCAACTCTTTGTTTTATTTTCTTAAACGTATCTTCATTGCGATCTAATCCTTGATTCATTATTTCGAGGTCTGACAGCTTTCAGGATCCGGGCATGAAGTCCGCAAGCATGTCGTGTTATTGAAATCTACACTTAACAAAACTGAAAAGAGAATAAGAAAGAAAAATGACAAGATTAAGAGAAGAGGCATTCCTAGACAATGAAAAAAATAATTTATTTTTTTTTTTGATTTTTTGATTTTTTTGAAATTTTTGAAGATAGAAGGGTTTACATCAGAAAGTAAGACAATAAGTAAAACATCTGGATCACACCCTAAGATAATCCGGATGTAGAAAGGATAGCAAGACTGGCTACCGAGACTCCCGTCTGATAGGGAACTTTCGTGCTTGACAACCATTTTTTGGCTTTTCTTCTATCTCGGCAAATGGCTGTAATGGCCTTCAGTGCCGGATCACGTTCCTCAACTTCACAAATCATTCCGGTCATTAGCCCGATGTTGTGGGCAGGCAACAGATTGTTGATAATATCAGGAGCTTCTTCATCCCGAAAAATAATTCTTTCAGCTTCAATCAAATCTTCAAATGCCCTTTTAAGGGTCCAATAGTCTCATGTACTGTGTCCTACCGCTTCAGAGTGGTATTCACATTTAACATCAGCTCGGGGACTTGGGGTTTGGCCGGTTTGGGACCACTGGCTGTAGCAGACCTCGCGTGACTAGCTTTTGGAACAAGGTTGAGTATGATTCACCAGTAGGGTGAAATTTTCCTTTTGAAAGGATCTCTTGGGCGGGGATTGTATTGGGGAACATCTGATTTGGGGATTATATGGAGCTTGGTAAGAATGGGCATTTCTAGGAGGTGGAGCTCGGCTTTGTGTATAATGTTGTGACCGCGTGGAAAGTTGCGCGTTCATCACCGCATACCAACAAAACTAACCATCTGAACAGAACCTGGCTAATTTGCTCACACCAACAACCTTGTTAGTTTTGAGACATTTAACATATAGGAAATCGCACGTTGGGATGCAATGCACCTAACAGTTAAACGCTTCTACCATGTGTTTGAACATGTTGCATGTTTCATCCCGGCCTTAACTAACCCCTTTTATTTTCAATCTACACTTTTTTTTTTCATTTCTGCCTCTATTTGATCACTCTGATTTTCTTTTTTCAACTTGTTTTTGTCGCTCTTTTATTTTTAGCATTCTTATTAATTTTTTTTTCACTTTTATTAATTTTTTTTTCACTTTTTCCATTATTTATCACTCTCTTTTTTTTCTTTTTTTTTTAGTTTATTTTATCACTCAATTTATTTATGGCTATGATCAAATCCGATGGAGATTGCCTACGTATCATGACCCCGCATGAATCAGATCTTGCGTAGTTCGGGAAGATAAAAAATGGAGTAAATAAACTAACTCTTCTCTTTTTTTTTATTGAAATGCTTTAAAAGGAAATATCATTTTTTTTAATTTTCAATTTTTTCAATTTTTTTTTGAATTTTTCGAAAGAAAAACTTCTAAAAATTTATTGGCTTTTGATTGCAACTTTGGAAATTTTAAAAGAATTATTTTTTTGAATTTTTATTCGTTTTCTCTTTTCTTAAATAAGAAAGAAAGTATTTTTTTTGGATGTTGCCTCTTAATTTTCGAAAGAGGGGCTTTTAAGAAAATGTTTTGCATTCATGAGTTCTTATTTATTTACAAAAGTACCTCTAAAAAAAAGCAAAAAATAATAACTTTGGACTTCAATTTTTCAAAATTTTATGGACATTTACAAAAGAAAGACATATAAAGAGTATTTTTTGGATTGTATGTTTCTGATTTTTTTTTTTAATATTTGGGAAAAATACTTCGAAATGAAGGAGACTTTTTTTTTTGAATTTAGAAACTACCTTTTTTTTTTTTTTAAGGAAATGATTTTTAAAGAAGGAACTAAAGGAAAATATTTTTTTTGAATTTTTGAAAATTGGGGTCGGAACTGACGAGGTTTGCCTACGTATCTCACATCCGGTGAGAATCAGACCCACGTAGTTCGATAGACAAAACGAACTATTTTTGAAAACTAGACTTTTCTTTTTCTTTTCAACAACGTATTCTCCAAATTACAATAAAAACTTTTTTTTTCAACTAAACAATTTGAAAATAAGAAGAACAAAATAAAGACTCTTTTTCCTTTTTTTTTTTGCTATTTTAAAATGATAAAATATTTTTTTTCTTTTTTTTCCTCAAAATTTTGGCGGAGTTTCGACACTATTTTGACATTAATTTGTTTTTCTAAAAAACAGTTATCTCTTTACACTATAATTTCCCTCTCTCTTTTTTTTTTCAAATTTTTCCGATGTTTTAAAGTTGGTCATCATGCATGTCCGAAGCAAATAAATGCGTAAAACAGACAGGATGCAGCAGGATCGTCTTTTTCATTTCAGGTTACATGTCCTAGGCGGACCCAACCCCTGTGTTGAGTCCCTAAGTCAAATGCAACATGATGCAAATAAGCTTTCCTACTAGGGATCCGGCATGAGGTCAAATTATTCTAAGTTCAAAACCTGGGTATGTGTTCTAGACAGTGTACCCGAGCGGACAACTCGAGTCGGGAAGGGGGCTACGTACGGGGACCCGCAAGATCGTCCGGCTTTGTAACTTGTCCGAGCCCTTTTCTTATTTCAGGGTATGACGCCAACAGAATAGGGAGTCTCAACCAGTAAGCACATCCCCGAAGGTGAGAAGAGAAGGGTTTCGGCACAATTTATATATACAGTCCAAATAATATCAAAGCGGTAAAATATTTAGCACATTTAGCAGGAAAACATGTAGGAAAATCAGATAAAGCCGAACATAACAGTTATTCTAAGCTCGAATTCTTAAACCCTGAATCGGAATTCTGGGTTTTGTCCCCAGCAGAGTCGCCAGAGCTGTCACACCTCCTTTTTACGCACCTACCCCGAAGGGTAAATGTATGAGGGAGTCTTTCCATTTAAAATGACATTATTCGAAATGAGATTATTTATTTATTTTAGAGTCGCCACTTGGGAAAGGTTTGGCTTTTGGTGTCCCAAATCACCGGTTTATCTTGAATCCCAATTCGAGGAAAATATTCGACTTTGCAAATGAAGTCTGCGAACCAGAAATTCTAAGTAAGGAATTATGTTGACCCGAGGGAAGGTGTTAGGCACCCCCAGATTCCGTGGTTCTAGCACAATTGCTTAAACTGTTATAAATGGCTTAATATCTGATTTTAATATATGTTATCCTATAGTGCAACTTTAAAGATTATTTACCGCTTTATCATTATTTTTTTATGAGAATTGCAACGTCATGAAAACACACCTCGAACCACGTCACATCAATGTACCCGTGGTTATTGACATATTTTGATTCCGTTGAGATTTGGATTTGGGTCACATAAATGTGCACCCGAATTTAGGAATGTAATTTTATTAAAATCGCGCTTAAAGAGTCTAACGCATTATTATTTTTTGGGAAAAGGGCCGGGAAATTCGCTAAATGGCCCGCCCCGAAATCTAAGTATTTTTATATACATTTAATGAGGGCCCCGCGATTCGTATGTTTTATTCGGCGAGGCTCACCTCATTTGTTTTAAAGGGCGTCCTAAAGAAAGCTATAATTTTCTATTTGTATTGTCTCTAATGACAAAAGGGAAAATCCTAATTAATTCGTTATTGGACTACAATAAACCAAATGCTGATTCTGTATCAAAGCCGCCCATTGGGCTTCCAAGTAGAGCCCAACGAAGGACACTTGCACCCATGCTATACAAATATGCTGCTAGTCAAGATTTTGGCCCAAGTCCACATATGAAGGAATCTGATTCAATTAAACCAAACTATTAAAATTACTCTACACTTACTAAATGAAATTACTGCTTCACGGAATATACATATTGATTTTAAAAGCATATTAGCATCCATAATTGAACATGTATTACACTAAACTACTGATTTCATGCTTGCATTACTATTGATTTAAAAATTGAACTAAGACCAATTATGCTATGACATTGTTCTGAAACAACTTAACCCATACAGAGTTTAAAAATCCCAAATAGTACAAATTAATAGTCCAAATGTATCTATTACTCATATGACTCAAAACTGCTAACTAACATCAATCCCATTTATTCGGCTAATCATCTATTGAGTTGTAAACAACAAAACAGCTTTCAAATGAGCTCGGATTTTTTATAATATTTTCATTTCAACTTCACTTCACAGCTACATCAAGGTGAGTTCATAAACGTGTACCTGTGATTTGAATTGAAATAGAAAAAGGAGAGGTTAGCAGCACTAACAACTTCAACAGCCACAGATCAGTGACACCAACATCAGTAATACAGCAACAACAAGTAACCAATAGACTAGGGAAGGACTTCAAACAATGCAGCAGCAACTTGAACCAAAACTTAATGATCAAGACCAATCAACCTCAAACCATGTAGTTTTTGAAACAAAATCCAGTTCTTCCGGATTCACACTTAAACAAACAGATACAGAACAGAGTCTCAAGTTATTCAAATATTTCAGATTTGAAAATGAACTGAAAGTTTGCTCAAAGGGTTGATGAAACAGTAACCTAGCACTCTATACTTAAGCTCTCCAATCTTTAAGCTTTAGAAACTGATTTTTAAGACCCTCTCTAACTGATTAAAGACTCTCCAAAATGATCTCTGAAACTTGAAGCAGAGAAATTTAAAACTGTTTATGATACTCGGGGAGCTGGACTACTAGCTGAGATTTTGATAAGTTAATTAAGGCAATGAAACAGTCAAAACTCCCTTAACTCTCTTCCTTAAAGTTTGAAAAAGAAGCCCCCTTTTTACTCTCCAAAGTGTTCTATTTATTCTACTCAAAACAGCCCTGCCAGCCCTCAAAACCATTATTCAAATCATTTTATGCCCATGATATTCCCTAGGTTCCCACTATTATGTGTCTATTCTTTTTTAATTCAAAGTTATGGGTAGTATATTTATTAATCATTCACCTTTAAAGCTTCCCATGCTACCTTGTTTTCCACTAACTATTAAACAATGCATCAGTTTTATGTTATTACACATTTAGTGGACAGAGCACTTACACTAATCTCCTTTTACACTTTGAAAAATCCAAAAATACCCTTGAGACTACCCCTGGTTTTGCACTTCACCAGCTATAACCAATTCTCCTATTAACTTAAACTAACATTTCAGGAACAGAAGTTCAAAATCAGATCAAATGACATCAAACATAGGATAAATGAAACATGGCAAATCTTATTGAACTAACAAGATCAGACTTCTGATATAGATACGTAGGCTGACCACACTTGAAACGAATTACATTTCTAAACTAACATCAGGCAAAGCAGATTAAACATGATGAGATTACAAAATAATGGGAAACCAATTGGGCAATTAAAATGGCTTCAACACAGATGATCTTGAACACTGATTAGCTCGAAAGAGAACAGACTAAGCTCAGAAAGACCAAATACACATACTAACATTTTTAGAGACCAAGTGGAAGAAACAACCAGAAAAGCTTAAAGAGATCGACAAATTCATGATAACAACCAAACAAACAATTCACACATTTGAGCGATCAAACCATTTGATTCGATGACTACTGACTAAGCAATTCACACATTTGTGGAGAACTAATTAGTTCAAACACGGGGACAAAAACAAAAAATGAAACAAGAGGAGAAAGGTACTAAAAACTTAAACAAAAACTACAAAATCAAAAAGAAAGGAAAATTGGAAAATACCCGAGAATCAAACGGACCAAAGCTGAAGAACTCCTCGTCCCTTCATTTTGGACTGAAGTGGACCTTAATCGTGTGTTTACAATATGGAAACATACAACTAAAGTCTAATTCAATCCAAAAGTCCTCGCAGCTTCGCTGGATTTTAAACTTAGGGCTCACCCTGGCTGTGATTTTCCATTTGAAGGATTTGGACCCTATTCGAGGGAGATTAAGGATGGATTTGGGGTGAGGGAGTCAAAGAGGTCGTGGGGTGTGAGTATGGGATGGTTCAGAGGTGGCGCCGCCACCGGGGATCTTGTGGCGGCGGCTAGGGTTCTTAACTAAAAATGGAGATTCGAGGCATCCGGGATAGATTCGAAGGGAGGTGAGCATGGGATTGGAATGGGGAGGTCGTGGGGGTTCGATGGTGTGAAGGTGGAGGCGTTTGGAGAGATTAGGTTTTTTGGCTATCTTTTGATCTGATATTCGAAGAGATATACGGGGATTCGAGGTTAGCTGTTATGGGGGTTGGGACGGGGAGGTCATGGGGGTTCGATGGTGTAATGATGAGGGCGTTTGGGCCATCGGAACCGCCGTGAGGCGATTTTCGGTGGGCGGAGGGCGGAGGGCGACGGAGCAGGGCGGAGGTATATTTGGTCTTTGATGGACCAGAGACGACGAAGGTGGGGTGTTTAGCTGGGGGGAGGGTAAGGTTTGAGTTTATATATCAAATCAGGGAGCTAACGTGGACCGTTGGATCAAAGGGATCCAACGGCCTTGATCAGACCTCTTAACTGAATACGGGGTTGTTTGGTATGGAAACGAGGTCGTTTAGTTTATTGAGGGGGTAGAGTTTAAACCGGGTATAGGAGACGGGTCTGGAACGGGTTAAGGGAAGGGTGATCTGGACCGTTGATCAAGTGAGATCAACGGTCAGGATAGGGTGTGACGGGAACAACGTTGTTTGGGTGTTTGAACGACTGGACTGGATAAAGGGGGTAACTTGAGTTGGTTTTTTGGTGGGTTGGGTGTGTTTTAGGCCTGGTTTTGGTCCTAATTAAACAGCGTAGTCCGTTTTTCTCTTTATTTTCCATTTCTTTTCTTTTCTTTTTTTAATTCCTAATTTAAAAACCAAAAATCCTAGATTAAATTACAAAACCAAAATTATCTTACAAATACAAATCAACTCTTAATAATAATTATCACACACAGTTTAAGTATCAATTAAAAAATAAAATCACACAACTAGACATTAAATGCTAAAAACGCAAAGTACATATTTTTGTAATTTTTTCATTTTGTAAGACAAACTTAATTGCTCCCAATAAATCCTAAATGCAAATGCAATATATTTTTGTAGTTTATATTGATTTAACAAATAAACACGCACAGACAAATACGAACAATAAAAGAAAAATAACACGAAAATCCACAAAAATCACACACAACACAAAACTATTTTATTTTGAATTTTTGGGAGTAATTCTCATATAAGGCAAAAATCACATGCTCACAGCTGCCCCTCTTTGCCCGGAAACACGAAGAGTTTTTGCGCAAAGATAAAGTGAGCGGATACAAGCGATTTTCGCCTGTTCGAGTACCCCGTGTGAACCATTTTTTGAAAGATTTGACCGAACCTTTGCTTCAGAAGGTCTCTTACATATCCCCGGCTAAAAGGGAATCAGGTCAATGTAGTTCGGGAAGTTTTGGTAGCTGGGACTAGCATGTAGCTGTGGTTTTACTGTTACTGTTGTTGCTGCTGTTAACTGCTTACTGACCTCCTTATTACACCAAAAGGAAAATCAAAGCTATGTTAACTATGTCTAACAACTATGAGTTACAAGATTCCTATCTATAATTCTCTTGAAACTTGATCTTGAGTCTTAGCTGATTTAGCTTGTAGACTTTGATCTGAATCTTGATGCTCGCAAGTCGTAGGTGCTTGTTTCTTTCTGCAGCATTGAGCGAAGCGGGATTGGCGGAGCTCGTGACTTTATTTGAGCTCATTTCTTTTTGTTCTTTTCTTCTTTTCTGGAAGGAGACTCATTCCATCGGTCATCTTGTGCCTTGTGTTTTGAGGTCAACCTGCTTAAGACATCAAAGACAAACAAACGAACGAAATTTTCTGCCCCAGTTTTCACTAGAAAAATTTTGTGAGTGAGTTGTGACACATATCTAAACAGTCAAATCAGGATTGTGTATCCTTGTGAATGGATCCAGGTTGTGCTGGGAAATAGCCGGGTTATGCCGGAAAGATCCACGGGTTATGTCGGAAAAGTCATCGGGTTATGCCGAAAAAGGTCCACGGGTTATGCTAGGAAGAATCATCGGGTTATGCCTAAAAGGTCCACGGGTTATGCCGGGAAAGTCATCGGTTTATGCCGGAAAAGGTCCGCGGGTTATGCTGGGAAGAATCATTGGGTTATGCCGAAAAGGGCCACGGGTTATGACGAAAAAGTCATCGGGTTATGCCGGAAGAGGTCCACGGGTTATGCCGGGAAGAATCATCGGGTTATGCCAAAAAGGTCCACGGGTTATGCCGGGAAAGTCATCGAGTTATGCCGAAAAAGTCATCGGGTTATGCCGAAAAAGGTCCGCGGATTATGCCGGGAAGAATCATCGGGTTATGCCGAAAAGGTCCACGGGTTATGATGGGAAAGTCATCGGGTTATGCCGGAAAGGTCATCGGGTTATGTCGGAAAAGGTCCACGGGTTATGCTAGGAAAGTCATTGGGTTATGCTGGAAAAGTCATCGGGTTATGCCGGAAAAGGTCCACGGGTTATGCCGGGAAAGTCCACGGGTTATGTCGGGAGAATCATCGGGTTATGCCAGAAAAGGTCCACTGGTTATGCCGGGAAAGTCATCGGGTTATGTCGAAAAAGTCATCGGGTTATGCCGGGAGAATCATTGGGTTATGCCGAAAAAGTCATCGGGTTATGCCGAAAAAGTCATCGGGTTATGCCGGAAAGGGTCACGGGTTATGCCGGGATTTGGAAAGAAAAGGCTCTTTGGGTTATGCCATGGGGATCCACGGGTTATGTCAGGATTTTTGAAAGAAAAAGCTCCTTGGGTTATGCCAGGGAGATCCACGGGTTATGCCAGGATTTTGGAAAGAAAAAGCTCATTGGGTTATGCCAGGGAGATCCACGGGTTATGCCGGGATCTTTTGAGGAGTGGGATCCTATACTACCATGATTTTCCTTTGGAATTTTCATTTTTATTTCTTTTCTTCTTTTCTTTATTCTGGATTGAGACTCACCCCGTAGGTCATCTCGAACCCTGTGCCTCAAGGTCAAACCTGCTCAGGCACCAAAACAAACAAATGAACGAAATTTTTCTGCCCCAGTTTTACTAGGAAAATTTTGCGAGTTATTTGAAATAAAAATATGTGGGATTGATGGGGGGATTGGAAACCCATGTCTAAAGGTGTAACTCAGGGATTGGGGTCCTAATGTCGCAAGAGGAAAACGCTCAACTCAGGTATTGGAGCCCTATAGGGAAAAAACGCTCAACTCAGGGATTGGAGCCCTAATGTTGGCTATAGGGAAAAAACGCTCAACTCAGGGATTGGAACCCTAATGTTGGCTAAAGGGAAAAAACGCTCAACTCAGGGATTGGAGCCCTAATGTTGGCTAAAGGTAAAACGCTCAACTTAGGGATTGGAGTCTTAATGTTGGCTAAAGGAAAAAACGCTCAACTCAGGGATTGGAGCCCTAATGTTGGCTAAAGGCGACTAGGGGATGGAGGCCCTATGTCTAAAATCTCAACTCAGGGATTGGAGCCCTAATGTTGGCAAAGGCGACTAGGGAATGGAGGCCCTGTGTCTAAAATTTCAACTCAGGGATTGGAGCCCTAATATTGGCAAAGGCGACTAGGGAATGGAGGCCCTATGTCTAAAATTTCAACTCAGGGATTGGAGCCCTAATGTTGTCAAAGGTGACTAGGGAATGGGGGACCTATGTCTAAAAATCTCAACTAAGGGATTGGAGCCCTAATGTTGGCGAAGAAGGTTGATGTTGGGGATTCTAAACTATCAATTTTCTTTAATTTTTTTTTTGATTTTCTTCATCTTTCTCTTTCTCATTTTTCATTTCATTTTCTTTTTTTTTTCTTAATAAAATGCAGGAAAGAACTTGGAGGAAACTTCCCTTTTTAAATTGATTATTTACTGCAAAGTTGTTTCAGCACTCGCGCATTTTTCTTTCTTTTGGTTGCACCTGCCTTTTGCATGATTGCTTTGGATTGCACCTGTTTTAATTTTTCAAACAAAGAACAATTGTTAGTTTGAAACGGTGGTTGGTTTTGTGGCCTTGATTGTATTTGATCACTTGATCTCGGCCTAACTTCTTTGACAAAGATCTCAATTGCAACTGCTCCCCGAGGATCGATTCATTTCAGGCCCTGGAGAACTTCTGATTATTCCAGACTTTGCCATGATGCTTGGTCGGCGGAACTCAACTTTCAACTTTATTTCGCCTTCGTAGGCCTTTCCTTTCTGATTCTCTCTTTTTTCTTTATTATTATTATTTTTTGGAACATTGTGGAACTTTTCGGTCCTCAAACTTTGTTGCAACGGCTAGTCACGTGAGGCTCAACCTTTCCAATTTTATTTCGCCTATATAGGCACTTCAATTTGATTTTCTCCTTCCAAGAGTTTTCAATTTCGGAGCATCGGCTACCATGGACAGTTGAGGTCGGCTTGATGCACCTGCTGAGGCTGGGTGTTTTTGCACATTAGCTCGTGTCAAAAGAGAACCCTGTAAATCAGTATTACCATCCGTTCTTTGCTTTAGTTTTGAAACAGAGTTAGACCGAAAGGGATTCAAAAAAAAATAAACAAGGGAATGGAGAATGAGTTTAAACAAGATGTGTCCCTTTCGGGGAAAGGAAAGAAGGACTTATCTGGAGTACATGCGGACTTCAATGAACACGACATGTCTTTTGGACTGGATGCCTGATCTCTGTAAACCGTCCGACTCTCAAAAATACATTACAACTTTTGCTTCAAAAATTCGAGAAACCTTGCCAGGACTTTGTCGGCGCCGATGACTGTGAGGATCCTCTTTTCGATCAGGGGTTCCCTTTGTGAGTTTTCACGAGCTAACCTCTCTTATTTCTCTTCTCAACATCACCTTATAGTGCTCTTTGCGAGTTTTCACTAACAAGACTCTCTCATTTTGATTTTCTCTGCTTACCATCGCCTTACGGTGCCCGTGTGGTTTTCACCAATAAGACTCTCTCATTTTATTCCTCTCATTTTGTAGTATCAGATCCAAATAACTCTATCCTCCCATTTTGAATTTCTTTGTCGATTGATCAGAAGGACTTGAACAAGGTTTGGGGTAAAAAGAATTTGGATTGAATTATAACTTTGGAACATTTTGGGCGGGATCATTGCCGAACCATTATAACTTATGCCCCGGTTTCACTTTTGGGGGACTTTGGATTTTTATTTTGGTGTGACTGAACCCATAGAGAGGCTTCCTACGTATCCTTTCGGAATCAAGTCGAACGTAGTTCAGGAAATTTTTGTTAAACGTATCCTCATTGCGATCTAATCCTTGATTCATTATTTCGAGTTCTGACAACTTTCAGGATCCGGGCATGAAGTCTGCAAGTATGTCGTGTTATTGAAATCTACACTTAACAAAACTGAAAAGAGAATAAGAAAGAAAAATGACAAGATTAAAAGAAGAGGCATTCCTGGACAATGAAAAAATTAATCTTTTTTTTTTGATTTTTTGAACTTTTTGAAATTTTTGAAGATAGAAGGGTTTACATCAGAAAGTAAGACAATAAAATAAAACATCTGGATCACACCCTGAGATAATCCGGATGCAGAAAGGATAACAAGACTGGCTATCGAGACTCCCGTCTGATAGGGAACTTTCGTGCTTGGCAACCATTTTTTGGCTTTTCTTCTATCTCGGCAAATGGCTGTAATGGCCTTCAGTGCCGGATCACGTTCCTCAGCTTCACAAATCATTCCGGTCATTAGCCTGATGTTGTGGGCAGGCAACAGATTGTTGATCATATAAGGAGCTTCTTCATCCCGAAAAATAATTCTTTCAGATTCAATCAAATCTTCAAATGCCCTTTTTAAGGGTCCAACAGTCTCCTGTACTGTGTCCTACCGCTTCAGAGTGGTATTCACATTTAACATCAGCTCGGGGACTTGGGATTTGGCCGGTTTGGGGCCACTGGTTGTAGCAGACCTCGCGTGACTAGATTTTGGAACAAGGTTGAATATGATTCACCAATAGGGGTGAAATTTTCCTTTTGAAAGACTCTCTTGGGCGGGGATTGTATTGGGGAACATCTGATTTGGGGATTATATGTTGCTTGGTAAGAATGGGCATTTCTAGGAGGTGGAGCTCGGCTTTATGTATAATGTTGTGACCGCGTGGAAAGTTGCGCGTTCATCACCGCATACTAACAAAACCAACCACCTGAACAGAACCTGGCTAATTTGCTCACACCAACAACCTTGTTAGTTTTGAGTAGAGCTGTCAATATGGGTCAGGCCGGGCTAGCCCAGCCTAGCCCACGTGGGCTTTAGCAATTAACGGGCTGGGCTGGGCTAGCCCACCATTTTGATGGACCTTATAATGGTCAGACCACTCCACCTCTATGTGGGCCGCGGGCCCCCACGGGCCGGCCCATCATTTTAAAAAATATAATTTTGTATTTTTTCTTTAAGTTCTAACCTAAAAAAAGATAATTACTTAAAAGTTAAAAAATATCTTGGTTGAAAAAATTCGTAAAACTTAATAACTTTTTATATTAATCCAATATATCACAATATATACTAAAAAAGGTAAATGACTAGACTATATTTCATTCACTAACGGTCAAAACATAAAACAAACTATTCAAGCGAACGTTCATGATACTTATGAGATATCCAACACATCATCTTCATCAAACACATTTGAATCCACTTGTGATAAGGTTGTCTTAACATCTTCACTTTCATCTACAATTCATATGCAATATTTATTAATTGAATATTAAAAATAATTAAAATTTAAAAATCAATAATAATTAAATTCACATAAAAAAAATATTGCCAGTTTGAGTTTGGAAAAATCTGTGCAGCCAATTTCAAGTAGTAACAAGTGTTTTGGACATTTTCATATTAAATGCAACTTTTGTACTTTGTAAGAACACGTCACGAATGCTAAATGTTGATTCCGATGCTACAATGATAATAAGAATACTAAGTACATCACGCACCATCATTGAAAGATTGTGATATTTTCTAGAATGGTCCTTCCAATACATAACAACATCCATCTCTTGAAACTTTTGAAGATCACGTTTTGGTTCCTCTTAGTAAAGATCAAATTCTGACTTTCCATCTCTAAAGACAGTATACTTTTTATTTTTTATATATTTTAAATAAATATTTTATTAGGCCCGCGGGCCTGCCCGACCCAGCCTCAGGCAAGTCTCACGGGCCACGGGCTTACTCGGGCTGGGCTTAAATGCCTCGTTATTAAACGGGCTCCAAATATTCTAGCCCAGCCCTGCTAAATCACGGGCTGGGCTGGGCTGGCCCAATGGGCCAAGCCCATATTGACGGCTCTACTTTTGAGACATTTAACATATAGGAAATCGCACGTTGGGATGCAATGCACCTAACAGTTAAACGCTTCTACCATGTGTTTGAACATGTTGCATGTTTCATCCCGGCCTTAACTAACCCCTTTTATTTTCAATCTACACCTTTTTTTTTTCATTTCTGCCTCTATTTGATCACTCTGATTTTCTTTTTTCAACTTGTTTTTGTCGCTCTTTTATTTTTAGCACTCTTATTAATTTTTTTTTTCACTTTTTCCATTCTTTATCACTCTTTTTTTTTTCTCTTTTTTTTTTTAGTTTATTTTATCACTCAATTTATTTATGGCTATGATCAAATCCGATGGAGATTGCCTACGTATCATGACCCCGCATGAATCAGATCTTGCGTAGTTCGGGAAGATAAAAAATAGAGTAAATAAACTAACTCTTCTCTCTTTTTTTTGATTGAAATGCTTTAAAAGGAAATATCATTTTTTTTGAATTTTCAATTTTTTCAAAATTTGTTTTTGAATTTTTTCGAAAGAAAGACTTCTAAAAATTTATTGGCTTTTGATTGCAACTTTGAAAATTTTAAAAGAATTATTTTTTTGAATTTTCATTCGTTTTCTCTTTTCCTAAATAAGAAAGAAAGTATTTTTTTTGGATGTTGCCTCTTAATTTTCGAAAGAGGGACTTTTAAGAAAATATTTTGCATTCATGAGTTCTTATTTATTTACAAAATACCTCTAAAGCAAAGCAAAAAATAATAATTTTGGACTTCAAATTTTCAAAATTTTATGGACATTTACAAAAGAAAGACATCTAAAGAGTATTTTTTGGATTGTCTGTTTCTGATTTTTTTTTTAATATTTGGGAAAAATACTTCGAAATGAAGGAGACTTTTTTTTTGAATTTAGAAACTACCTCTTTTTTTTTTTTAAGGAAATAATTTTTAAAGAAGGAACTAAAGGAAAATATTTTTTTTGGTTTTTTGAAAACTGGGGTCGGAACTGACGAGGTTTGCCTACGTATCTCACATCCGGTGAGAATCAGACCCGCGTAGTTCAGTAGACAAAACGAACTATTTTTGAAAACTAGACTTTTCTTTTTCTTTTCAACAACGTATTCTCCAAATTACAATAAAACTTTTTTTTTTCAACTAAACAATTTGAAAATAAGAAGAACAAAATAAAGACTCTTTTTTTTTTTTTGCTATTTTAAAATGATAAAATATTTTTTCTCTTTTTTTTCTCAAAATTTTGGCGGAGTTTCGACACTATTTTGACATTGGTTTGTTTTTCTAAAAAATAGTTATCTCTCTACACTATTATTTCCCTCTCTTTTTTTTTTTTAAATTTTTTCGATGTTTTAAAGTCGGTCATCATGCATGTCCGAAGCAAATAAATGCGTAAAATAGACATGATGCAGCAGGATGGTCTTTTTCATTTCAGATTACATGTCCTAGGCGTACCCAACCCCTGTGTTGAGTCCCTAAGTCAAATGCAACATGATGCAAATAAGCTTTCCTACTAGGGATCCAGCATGAGTATGTATTCTAGACGGTGTACCCGAGCGGACAACTCGAGTCGGGAAGGAGGCTACGTACCGGGAACCCGCAAGATCGTCCGGCTTTATAACTTGTCCGAGCCCTTTTCTTGTTTCAGGGTATGACACTAACAGAATAGGGAGTCTCAACCAGTAAGCACATCCCCCGGAGGTGAGAAGAGAAGGGTTTCGGCACAATTTATATATACAGTCCAAATAATATCAAAGCGGTAAAATATTTAGCACATTTAGCAGAAAAACATGTAGGAAAATCAGATAAAGCTGAACATAACAGTTATTCTAAGCTCGAATTCTTAAACCCTGAACCAAAATTCTGGGTTTTGTCCCTAGCAGAGTCGCCAGAGCTGTCACACCTCCTTTTTACGCACCTACCCCGGAGGGTAAATATATGAGGGAATCTTTCCATTTAAAGTGACATTATTTGAAATGAGATTATTTATTTATTTCAGAGTCGCCACTTGGGAAAGGTTTGGCTTTTGGTGTCCCAAGTCACCGATTTGTCTTGAATCCCAATTCGAGGAAAATATTCGACTTTCCAAATGAAGTCTACGAACCAGAAATTCTAAATAAGGAATTATGTTGACCCGAGGGAAGGTGTTAGGCATCCCCCAATCCCGTAGTTCTAGCACGGTCGCTTAAACTGTTATAAATGGCTTAATATCTGATTTTAATACATGTTATCCTATAGTGCAACTTTAAAGATTATTTACCGCTTTATCATTATCTTTTTTGAGAATTGCAACGTCATGAAAACACATCTCGAACCACGTCACATCAATGTACCCGTGGTTATTGACATATTTTGATTCCGTTGAGATTTGAATTTGGGTCACATAAATGTGCACCCGAATTTAGGAATGTAATTTTATTAAAATCACGCTTAAAGAGTCTAACGCGTTATTATTTTTTGGGAAAAGGGCCGGGGAATTCGCTAAATGGCCCGTCCCGAAATCTAAGTATTTTTATATACATTTAATGAGGGCCCCGCGATTCGTATGTTTTATTCGGCGAGGCTCACCTCATTTGTTTTAAAGGGCGTCCTAAAGCAAGCTATAATTTTCGATTTGTATTGTCTCTAATGATAAAAGGGAAAATCCTAATTAATTCATTATTGGACTACAATAAACCAAATGCTGATTCTGTATCAAAGCCGCCCATTGGGATTCCAAGAAGAGCCCAATGAAGGACACTTGCACCCATGCTATACTAATATGCTGCTGGTCAAGATTTTGGCCCAAGTCCACATGTGAAGGAATCTGATTCAATTAAACCAAACTATTAAAATTACTCTACACTTACTAAATAAAATTACTGCTTCACGGAATATACATACTGATTTTAAAAGCATATTAGCATCCATAATTGAACATGTATTACACTAAACTACTGATTTCATGCTTGCATTACTATTGATTTCAAAATTGAACTAAGACCAATTATGCTATGACATTGTTCTGAAACAACTTAACCAATACAGAGTTTAAAAATCCCAAATAGTACAAATTAATAGTCCAAATGTATCTATTACTCATATGACTCAAAACTGCTAACTAACATCAATCGCATTTATTCGGCTAATCATCTATTGAGTTGTAAACAACAAAACAGCTTTCAAATGAGCCCGGATTTTTTATAATATTTTCATTTCAACTTCACTTCACAGCTACATCAAGGTGAGTTCATAAACGTGTACCTGTGATTTGAATTGAAATAGAAAAAGGAGAGGTTAGCAGCAGTAACAACTTCAACAGCCACAGATCAGTGACACAAACAACAGTAATGCAACAGCAACAAGTAACCAATAGACCAGGGAAGGACTTCAAACAATGCAGCAACAACTTGAACCAAAACTTAATGACCAAGACCAATCAACCTCAAACCATGCAGTTTTTGAAACAAAATCCAGTTCTTCCGGATTCACACTTAAACAAACAGATACAGAACAGAGTCTCAAGTTATTCAAATGTTTCAGATTTGAAAATAAACTGAAAGTTTGCTCAAAGAGTTGATTAAACAGTAACATAGCACTCTATACTCAAGCTCTCCAATCTTTAAGCTTTAGAAACTGATTTTTAAGACCCTCTCTAACTGATTAAAGACTCTCCAAAGTGGTCTCTGAAACTTGAAGCAGAGAAATTTAAAACTGTTTATGATTCTCGGGGATCTGGACTACTTGCTGAGATTTTGATAAGTTAATTAAGGCAATGAAACTGTCAAAACTCCCTTAACTCTCTTCCTTAAGGTCTGAAAAAGAAGCCCCCTTTTACTCTCCAAAGTGTTGTATTTATTCTGCTCAAAACAGCCCTGCCAACCCTCAAAACCATTATTCAAATCATTTTATGCCCATGATATTCCCCGAGGTTCCCACTATTATGTGTCTATTCTTTTTTTAATTCAAAGTTATGGGTAGTATATTTATTAATCATTCACCTTTAAAGCTTCCCATGCTACCTTGTTTTCCACTAACTATTAAACAATGCATCCGTTTAATGTTATTAAATATTTAGTGGACAAAGCACTTACACTAATCTCCTTTTACACTTTGAAAAATCCCAAAATACCCCTGAGGCTACCCCTGGTTTTGCACTTCACCAGCTATAACCAATTCTCCTATTAACTTAAACTAACAGTTCAGGAACAGAAGCTCAAAATTAGATCAAATGGCATCAAACATAGGATCAATGAAACAGGGCAAATCTTATTGAACTAACAAGATCAGACTTCTGATATAGATACGTAGACTGACCACACTTGAAACGAATTACATTTCTAAACTAACATCAGGCAAAGCAGATTAAACATGATGAGATTACAAAATAATGGGAAACCAACTTGGGCAATTGTTACGGCTTCAACACAGATGATCTTGAACACTGATTAGCTCGAAAGAGAACAGACTAAGCTCAGAAAGACCAAATACACATACTAACATTTTTAGAGACCAAGTGGAAGAAACAACCAGAAAAGCTTAAAGAGATCGACAAATTCATGATAACAACCAAACAAACAATTCACACATTTGGGTGATCAAACCATTTGATTCGATGACTACTGACTAAGAAATTCACACATTTGTGGAGAACTAATTAGTTCAAACATGGGGACAAAAACAAAAAATGAAACAGGAGGAGAAAGGTACTAAAAACTTAAACAAAAACTACAAAATCAAATAGAAAGGAAAATTAGAAAATACCCGAGAATCAAATGGACCAAAGCTGAAGAACTCCTCGTCCCTTCGTTTTGTACTGAAGTGGACCTTAATCGTGTGTTTCCAATATTGAAACATACGACTAAAGTCTAATTCAGTCCAAAATCCTCGCAGCTTCCCCGGATTTTAAACTTAGGGCTCACCCTGGCTGTGATTTACCATTTGAAGGATTTGGACCCTATTCGAGGGAGATTAAGGATGGATTTGGGGTGAGGGAGTCAAAAAGGTCGTGGGGTGTGAGTATGGGATACTTCAGAGGCGGCGGCGCCACCGGGGATCTTGTGGAGGCGGCTAGGGTTCTTAACTAAAAATGGAGATTCGAGGCATCCAGGCTAGATTCGAAGGGAGTTGAGCATGGGATTGGAATGGGGAGGTCGTGGGGGTTCGATGGTGTGAAGGTGGAGGCATTTGGAGAGATTAGGTTTTCTGGCTATCTTTTGATCTGATATTAGAAGAGATATACGGGGATTCGAGGTTAGCTATTATGAGGGTTGGGACGGGGTGGTCATGGGGGTTTGATGGTGTAAAGATGAGGGCGTTTAGGCCATCGGAACCGCCGTGAGGCGATTTTCGGTGGGCGGAGGGCGACGGAGCAGGGCAGAGATATATTTGGTCTCTTATGGCCCAAAAACGACAAAGGTGGGGTGTTTGGCTTGGGGGGGGGGGTAAAGTTTGAGTTTATATATCAAATCAGGGAGCTAACGTAGACCGTTGGATCAAAGGGATCCAACGGCCTTGATCAGACCTCTTAATTGAATACGGGGTCGTTTGGTGTGGAAACGATGTCCTTTAGTTTATTGAGGGGGTCAGGTTTAAATTGGGTACAGGAGACGGATCTGGAACGGGTTAAGGGAAGGGTGATCTGGATCGTTGATCAAGTGAGATCAACGGTCAGGATAGGGTGTGACGGGAACGACGTCGTTTGGGGTGTTTGAACGACTGGACTGGATAAAGGGGGTAACTTGGGTTGGTTTTTTGGTAGGTTGGATGTGTTTTGGGCCTGGTTTTGGTCCAAATTAAACAGCCTAGTCCGTTTTTCTCTTTATTTTCCATTTTTTTAATTCCTAATTTAAAAACCAAAAATCCTAGATTAACTTACAAAACCAAAATTATCTTACAAATACAAATCAACTCTTAATAATAATTATGACACACAATTTAAGTATTAATTAAAAAATAAAATCACACAACTAGACATTAAATGCTAAAAATGCAAAGTACATATTTTTGTGATTTTTTCATTTTGTAAGACAAACTTAATTTCTCCTAATAAATCCTAAATGTAAATGCAACATATTTTTGCATTTTATATTGATTTAACAAATAAACACGCACAGACAAATACGAACAATAAAAGAAAAATAACACGAAAATCCACAAAATCACACACAACACAAAACTATTTTATTTTGAATTTTTGGGAGTAATTCTCATATAGGGCAAAAATCACATGCTCACACTTATGGACTTATAATCTTGTATCTGTAGGTGCATCCACTCACGACGAGCTCTTGGCAATACCGCGGCCTTTAGGTGATCATATCATTTCTTCAAACTAGTCCATAATTGAAATGGATCTTTTAAGATTAAATGTTCACTTTTTAACCCTTCATCGAGATGATGGTGAAGGAAAATCATGACTTTCACTTTATCCTGACTTGATGCTTCATTTCCTTCTTTATTATTGTCACCAAGACCTTTAGCGTCAAGGTGAATTTCAGCATCAAGTGCCCATAGAAAATAATTATCCTCAGAGATGTCAAATGCCAAAAATTCAAGCTTCTATAAATTCGATATAGTAAAAACTATCATAGAAAATAAGTAAATTATAATAATAAAAATTACTGTCAATGAAAACTTTTATAGCTGTTGGGCAGTACATAATCGCATAATAATATCGTGTATACAAGCTTGTCAAAATAAAAACTAATTATATGCAATGCAATCATGTTACTATATCATGTTTGACTATAAATTAGCACTTAATCATTACCCTATGAGAAGCTAAATATGTTTACTCAATAATCAGAGAGTTATAAAATTAAAGTAAGTATATCATGTTCCGACACTTATTATATGTCTCAACAGGCGATTTAGACATAAATTTTAGTGATATCACTATTTTTAATTTCCAGCAAAAGACACGTCAGTATATAATTCATAGTTTCCAAAGTTCATATTTCTAGCCAAAATATAAGCTCTAACATAGACAAGAAATATTCCTTACTGTATACAATTATCTACCATATTAAATGGAACTTGTTCAAAAAGCATAATATCACAAGGTTATTTTAATATCATGGCATAGAATTGATAGCATACTAGACATGCCGGCATGACAATGTAAAATTAAAGCTTACTCTTTTAGGAAGAAGATAAAATTTGGATGAAGCAAATAACCTCAATTGGTTAGAAACTCGTGTTGATTACATATGAAGAAATGAGAGCAAAATAAAATAATGGAGACGAGATATATATGTAGGTGTATTAGAAAAAATATATATGACAGGTGGAATTATGTATAGCTAACAAGAGATGATATGTCGCTAAGAAAATGACAGCTGGAATACTGCATTAGAAGATGCACGAGATACAAGAGGCACGTGCAAATCACTCACGGGGTGAAGGGATGTAGTTGCTCGTGTCTAAATCACTCAGCAAATATGGGTTGAATGAATCAAGACAGTAAGAAGAGGAATATTCACAAACCTCTAGTTAATAAGGAATAAGAATTGGAACCGTTACAAAATCTCCACAAACAGTTATGATTGTTTATTATAAACGGATCATTAATGTCATTAATGACATAATGATTCGGCCATAAAAGGGAGGAAACGTTATATTTGTAAACCCCTATAAAAGGAAAGAGAATTTCATTTGTAAGGATCATCTGAGACTATATTGGAATATATTCACTTTACTTTTCTGCTATCTTGACTTTGCAATCAATTATTTCTTTACTTATTTTTGTTTTTTCCTTTCATTTAATTGAGAAAGTACGTAATTTCTTGGTTATCAGAAACCCGAGTTCTTCTAAAAATAGGTTTTGACCTAAATACACATTTTTGGTGAAATAAATTGGTTCTATTACCGAAAAACTGATAATCTTTTTACTTTCCAAATTCATCTTTCCATCAAACAATTATCTCGACTGCCAACGACAACAACCAACAAAGCCAAAAAAATTAACCTAACCAACACAATCAACAAGAGGATGAAATCCCTTCACTCTAAAATTCTCCTCAACACTCCCGAGAAGGGTCACCTGACAGATTAACATCACATGTGAATAACCAACAAGGGGAAGATCAAAATGTTGAAGGTGCATTGAAGCAACTAATTGCGGAACACGTCAACAATGCTCTTTAAGCTTTCGTTAGAGGATTACCAACTGTAATACCAACTCCACCTCCAAAAAACACCGCAACCATAGAGAACCCACGCTCAGGACTTGCTAATTCGGGCAGTGGAGGAACTCCCAGTGAATCTCACGACGGAAGGTCAGGTATTCTAAATAATTCTGATTTAAAAGGTTTAGTACTAACTTTGCAGAAACAGCTAAAGGAGCAGAACGATCGCATAAAGTAGATACCCGGTGTGCCACCCATGATTAAAGGAGTAGATATTGATAAATATTCAACATCTTTAGAAGCCAAGTATCGCTACCTTGCCAATTATAAAAAAGTTTAAGATGGCTGATATCCCGAAGTATGATGGGACAACCGACCCACGAGATCATGTAACTGCATTTACAACTAGCGTGAAAGGAAATGACTTGACCAAACAAGAGATTGAGTTAGTGCTGGTCAAAAAATTTGGTGAAACACTCACAAAAGGAGCACTAACATATATTCTCTTTTACCAGAAAATTCTATTGATTCTTTTGCTGAGCTTGCATATTCATTTATAAAAGCACACTCAGGAGCTCAAAAAGTTGAAAAGAGGATGGAAAACATCTTCAAAATAAAACAAGGAGATACAGAGCTACTAAGAGAATTTGTGGATAGATTCCGGCGTGAAAGGATGATGTTACCACATGTACTTGATAATTGGGCGGCTATGGCGTTTGCAAGTAACCTAAATGAAAAAGCTCAGAAGCTACGAGGAGACTTAAAGAAATTTTACGAGAATTTCCTGCAACAACTTGGAATGATGTTTACAATAGGTATAGCACGAAGTTGAGGATAGAAGAAGATACTATCACTCAGTCACGGAGAGATGAAAGAACAAGTTCGAGGCGACCAAAAACTGAAAAAAGGTCCTGTGAGAACATGTACGAATAGGGTTGCTTATCGGACGGATTAGGCGGTTATTTAACGTTTTGGCTTATCGATTATCGGTTTTTAAATATATTAGTCTGCTAGCCATCCGATAAGATATCGATTGGTATCGGTTTATCTCTTATCGGGTAGTTTATCGGCCTAATTTAATCAAAATAAAATAAAATTTTCTATAGTGGGAAAGTAAACGTTAAAAGTTCCCAACCAAACACAGAAACACATGTTTTGAGTTCTGGAAATGAAAAAACTCAGAATCAAAACTAAACAGAGAAAGATACAAATACTATTTTAGTCTCTCGTGAATATCTCAAAGGCTCGTGTCCGAACACATAGGTACAAATGAAGAAAAAGACAAACTCATTAGTATTTTCTTTTACTTCAAATGGGGATTTTGACCTTTTATAATTAACACTAATAGTAAATGGACATTGGCCTTAGTCCATGTGAAAGATTTCCAATTGGCCGTTGTTAAAATAAATGTTCGTCATGCTTAGAATTCTAGGACGCCTTAAAACCCAGGCAAAGTTGATGAAGCAGTGGTGTTACTGGTGTTGTTATCTTGTCTTAAAGAACAAATTCGTCTTTTGTCTCAGTTAGATGACTCCTTTTATTTGGCTTTCTTTTATTCTAATTCACTTTGATAGAGTACTGGAGGAAGAAGGGTTTTTGATTATTTAATATATATATGGATAAAAATAAATTTTATATGTATATATATATTCTTAACGGGTTAACTTATTATCTATTAAGAAAATTGAATAATATGCTCCCAAACCGATAAGCCGTTAATAAAAAAAAATTAATTTGTTTCCCGTCCGTTAAACCGTCAACCTGATACCAATAAGCCACTAAGCTTCGGTTTCGGTTTAGTTTTGAACACCCCTAGGTACGAACCTTACATGGGACCAGCAGGATGGGATTCACATTCTAAATAAGAGAACCCGATGTACGGTACCAGATCAAGGGACAGAGATGTGGGTTCATCATCCAAGTTTAGAAAGGAGCGAGATAAGCGGGGTAACGACATTAGTACAAAAGCAAATATTGGTGATTACAATTTCAATGTTAGCACATCTAAGTTGGTAGCTATTTTAAGAAGTATGAGAGATAAGGTGCGGTGGCCAAAAGAAATGAGATCGAACACTAGCAGAAGAAACCCAGATTTCTGGTGCGAGTTTCATAATGATCACGGTCACAAAACATCAGAGTGAAGATTGCTACAAGGTGAAGTAGAGCACTTGTTAAAACAAGGCTATTTAACCAATTTATTTAGCGAGAAGGCTAAGCAAGCGTATATGAAGAATAGACAGGAGCCACCAAAACCTCCATCACCAAAAAGTAACGGTTAATGTGCTAAGCGGAGGAGAGGAGGTCAACGGTGTAATGTCAAAAGTCACAATTTCCCACGGAAAGAGAATTCTCCAAGTTTTGGAAGAAGATATCATAACGTTTGATAATGCAAATGCAGATGGCATGATGATCCCACACAATGATGCATTGGTAATATCTTTACTTGTACATGATACTAATGTGAAACGAGTTTTGATTGATCCAGGTAGCTCTGTAAATATCATTCTTTTAAGAGTGGTAAACGAGATCCAAGCCGATAATAATTTGGTACCCAAAGCATGTACCTTATCTGGATTTGACAATTTAAGCGTTGTTACGAAAGGGGAGATAGTGCTCACGACATTTGCGGAAGGAGTAGTCAAAGATATGAAATTTCAAGTAATAGATATGGACATGACGTATAATATGATTCTTGGCAGACCTTGGATTCATGAGATGGATGTCATTCCGTCCACTTTTCATCAGGTTATTAAGTTCCCCTCAGCATGGGGAATTGGACAAATCCGTGGTGATTAGCAGGCCTCTAGAAGTATCAATTCAGTGGCGGGTACAAGAATAAAGAATGATGTTATAGACCAAAAATAGCAATTACAGAATTCAGTTGAGGATTTATTAGCACAAACCTCAACTGGAGATGGACAAACGGATGTAGACTCAAGGCTCGATATCATTCAAGAGCCAGAAGAGAACGAAAACATCAAAACAACAATTGAGGAGTTCGAAGCAGTGGTGTTGTTTATACAGTGACCGGACAGAAAAATTTACATCGAAACCAACCTGAGCCCAGAGATGACAAGTAAGTTAATTGAACGCAGATTGCTTTGCTTTGTTGCATTTAGATATGACAGGTATACCACTGGAGGTGATGACCCATAAGCTAAATGAAGATCCAACATATCTGCCTGTCAAAAAGAAAGAAATCAAGGATCCTTCAAAAACCATGTGATTTAGGATAAGGTACAAAAGCTTTTAAAAATTGGGTCTATCTGATGGACTGAGGAATGCCAACAAGTGCTCAAAAATCTAAAAATGTACTTGTCAAACCCACCGTTGCTGGCTAAACCGAAGGATGGAGAAAGGCTACTCATATATCTCGTTGTGTCAGAAATGGCGGTATGTGCAGTATTAGTTTGAGAAGACAAAGGTAAACAATCTCCAATTTATTATGTTTGCAAGTCTTTATTGGATGCTGAAACTCGATATCACCATTTAAAAAAACTTGCTTTAGCATTAATCATGACATCTAGAAAGGTGAGGCCTTATTTTCAATGTCACCATATCTCTATAGTGACCGCTTACCTCTTAAGAAATATATTGCACAAGCAAGAACTATCAGGTAGATTAGCTAAGTGGGCTATAGAACTAAGTGAATATGATATCACATATCACCCTAGAACTGCGATAAAATTGATAATCAGTTTAATGTATGTATATTTTGATATATATCGCCTCGCATTTTGCTCATGTTTAGATGATTTAAGATGTTTAATATGATGATTTCTGCTCATTTGTGGTATTTCTATGTGTAGGAATCATTCAGATGCAACTTGGGACAAAATGGCGCGAATTAGAGCGAAATTGGGGAAAAAAAGCAAAAAGTGAAATTTGAGAGCCACATCCATCGCGGGGGGCTGTGGCACACTTTCTAGAAGACTCAATTTTTGAGCGCCAGGGCCAGCGGCCCATGCTGCCCTAGACGTTCGAGGCCTGATATGCCCTATTCTGACTAGGACTCGGGTATTTTGACCCCAAGACGCCCCCAACTGATATAAAATACAACCTAAACCTATTTTGAAGGGGGAACGTGACTTTGAGAGGAGAACAAAGCCAAACACCCGAGAGCACGAATTTGATCAATTCTTCCATCCTGTTTCTAGTACTCATTGATTTTATGTTTGAAAACATTATTTTTGATGATTGTATGAACATGAGTGGCTAAGAACCCTATTATTCTATGGTCATAGGTGAAACACAATTATTGATGTTTGAAGTTTAATTTGACGAAGTTGATTTTATTATAGTGGGTTGTTTATTTAATTATATTTTTAATTATTTTGCTGAGTAGCTAACAGTGAAATACTATCTATGAATCTAGAGTTGAACTCGAAAGTGGGAACTCTAGATTGCATATAGAATTAAATAGAGCAAGTTCTTGAACCTGGGTATCGGGGAATGGATTCGCAATTAGGATAGACATATACCTAATTGCCTTGCTTGGTTGAAATACATGAATTGTAAATGCATTATTTTTAATCTTAATTTCATAGACATATAGGTATTAAGTTAACTTGAATAGGCGAGTAAGGATTTAACATATTCTTATGAGTAATATCAACCCTGTCAATCAACAATCCAGATAAATCAATTAGTCATTTTAAGCCAAGAACGCAACACGATTGTTAGCTAACCCATGACCCTGGAATATTCTCTCCTACTGATTGTTATTTGAAGTTGCTATTTGTTTCGGTTGATTTCTAGTTAATTCATTGCTTGATAATTTAGGTAGTAAATTAGTCACTTCTATAATTTGTGAGAAATATCTTGAATCGATAAGTTAATTGAGTTTGAATCAGTCAATAGTTAATCACAAGTCTTCGTGGGAATGATACTCTACTCACAACTCTATTACTTGACAACCACGTACACTTGTGCGAGTGTTTTGGTTGTAACAAGTTTTTGGCGCCGTTGCCGGACACTTAGAAATTAGCAACTTGACTGAGTTAAGCTTTTATTAGTTATTTGTTCAAGTTTTAATGTTCAATTTACCTTATTTGTGTTAACACAGGCTCTTCTCTTGAATGCGGAGTAGAAGCGCAAACAATCTCCTTACTCTTGATCCTGAAATTGAACGAACACTTCACAGAGTGAGGAGGGAGGTCGAGGCTAGAACGAGAATAGCAGGAGAGTTGGACATCATAGTTCAACCATAGCCAACAGAGATGGTAGGTAATGAAGAGGGTGCAGTGATAGAAGCCGCAAGGCCCAATCTTGCTAATATGACTCAGGCTATTGTGAAGCCTGAGATCACCGGGCATTTTGAACTCAAACAGTACATGGTACAACTTATTTAGTCCACAGGGCAATATGTGGGTCTATCTCATGAAGACCCGCGGAAGCACGTTCAGAATTTCTTGGAAATTATGAACACTTACAATTATCTGAACGTTTCCAAGGACTATGTCAGGCTGACACTTTTACCCTTTTCACTGCTAGGGGATGCTAAGGAATGGTTGCAAAAGGAGCCCGTGAACTTAATCCACACTTGGAATGATCTAGCAAGGAAATTCTTAATCAAGTTTTTCTCCACTAAGAAGACAAAGTCATTGAGGAGTCAGATTCTTGGGTTTGAACAACGGGATTGCGAGACACTTCGTCAAGCTTGGGAAAGATACAAGAAGCTATCAGAGACTGCCCACATTATTGTCAGACTGATGAGGTATTAGGTCAAACTTTTGTTGATGGGCTAGATGATGCATTAAAGATGAATCTTGATTCAGCTTGTGGGGTTAGTTGCATTGCGAAACCGTATAGTGAAATCCAGCTCCTGCTAAATAACTTCACTGCTAATGATCATAATTGGCAAGGAGATAGGGATTCATGTAGGGCAATTAAACAAAAAGCAGTCAGGTTGATTGAGCTTGATTACTTCTCAGCTATTAGAGCCAATATAGCAAAATTGGCAAATCAGATAAATAGAATGACAATACAACAAACACACACAGATGCAACATGTACAACAAATGTCTATTTGCTTCAAACTACGTGGTGACAGTCATATGAGTAACATGTTCCCCACGAATCTTGAATCTATATATTATATGGGGCAACAGAGTAGAGGTCCAATGAATTATCATGCACAATATGGGAACACTTACAACCCAAATTGGAAGAATCATCCAACTTCTCATGGGGTAGAAATCAGTTGAATCAGAATCATTATAGACCCCAAGGAAATTTCAATCAACCGCAAAAACCACCGTAACAGGTAGAAGAGGCTATGGATGATCTGTTGAAGAAGTTTTTGCTTGACAATCAACAACTCAAGACTGATTTCATAAATCTTAAGAGGCAAATGCGGTAGTTAGAAACAAATCAAAATACTAGACCTACAGGCGCTCTCCCCAGTGATACAGAGAAGGACCCTCAAGTTAATACAACTACACTTAGAAACGGGAGGGAACTAGAAGAAGTGCCAAAGAAAAGAAAAGACTAAGAGGTGACATGACAAGCACATCCAACATCGAGAGTTTGAGCCGGGTTAGGAAGTTCTCTTGTTCAATTCGAGGTTGAAGCTTTTCCCCGGAAAGCTTAAGTCTCGCTGGGCAGGTCCTTTTGCTATGGTAAATGTGAGGCCTCATGGAGCTGTGGAATTACGTGATATGAGATCAAATGGTACCTTCTTGGTAAATGGCTAGAGAATAAACATTATTGGGGTGGTGACATTGCACGTCATAAGACCTTTGTGGACTTGGACGATGCTTAAACATGTGTCGACGCTAAATCAGGCGCTCGTTGGGAGCCAACCCAAATTTTTTGTAGCTTAGTTTTATTTTATTTTAGTTAGAGTAGACTAAATTTTTTTGTTGTGTTTGTAGTTGTATAGAATCTTAGGTGGGGATTGGGTGGGGGTGTGTGTAAATTATGTATTGAGTATTCGTGTATTTGGAATTTTATAATAAAAAAACTAGAAAACAACAAACTGAGCACCCGGCCCAGCGCCCCACGCTGGCCGGGGCACACTTTACAGTAGCTCCCAAAAACTCAACGCCAGCCCTAGTGTGGGTGGCTGGGCTGGCGGGTCAGGTAACAATATTTTTCTTCTTTTCATTTTATTTATTTAATTAAAACCAAAAGCCAAATAATCCAACCCAATTACCCAGATACACACACATACTAACCCATAACCAATTACCCAAACCCATCTCCCACCTAAATTAAAATAACTAAAACTCAAAACCCCTCCCCTTTCACTCTCACGCTTCTGTTGATTTTCTCTTCTTCTCTGCCTCGTTTTCTTTGTCTCTTAAATTCTTCAATCTTGCTTGCTAAATTCCATCTCAAGACCCATATGTATGTTCTTCTTTGTATCTCTTTTCTTGTATTTTGAATTTTTCTAGTGTAAGTTTAGTCTTCTTTTTCTAACAATCCCCAATCCCCTATGTTTCTTAAATATGCTTTCTTGTATGGGGGGTGACCTCAGTGTACACGAAATTTGGTGCACAATTTGGTTGTGAACTTGTGTTTGAAGTAGTAAACTATAATTCCCTCTACTTCATGTAAATTTGGTAGGGCCACCTTGTTCCACCATTGTTGAAATAAGATAAGAAAAATTGATTCCCACAAGGTGTTTGCTAAGTTTCTTAAGAGAGTAAATTTGAGCACCGATGAAGTCTAAGTAGCCGAGTGTAGTTGTATTTAAGTTTGGGCGAAGAGTAGGGTGTTTGGGGTATTGTATGTTGTTGTAAACTTTTTTAAGTCATAGTTAGTATACTAACTTAGTATAGTAATGTAGACTTTAGCTTTGTTATGCTTTCACCATAGTTAAGTTACGGCCGTGTTAGACTAATTGAATTGTATGGCATAGGAAAGTCTTGAGTACCTATAGCCTTGTGATGATTCATTGATGCATTTGAGCCAATATTATGATTTGATTATGCATAGCCTTCTGGTTTAAGTGTAGGGTCCTCTTTGCCCCTCACAATGATATTAGCCAAAATTTCTTGATTCACTCTCATCTTTGTGTTTGTCATGTGTAGTTTGCTATGGCTCGTGAAAGTGACACTAAAGTAAAAGGGGTGGGGAAGTCCTCCGCCACTACTCCCCTTCCAAAGAAACGCAAGCAAGGCGAGAGCTCTTCCCGACAAGCCAAGGGAAAGCAAGTGACTAGCGGGTCTACAAAGCAATCACGGCCTCAGTTGGAATTTTTAGAAGATGACGCCAAGAAATGGCATGGTACTTTTTTTCCATATGGGATATATGTGTTTGAGATGGGGATAATTGTGAAGGCCTTCGAACGGAGCTTCCCGGATGTACTTGCTACATTGATCGACAGGAAGATGTATAAGTTCCTCGAATGTCCGGGCCCTACAAATCTAAGCATGGTCAGATAATTATATGTAAATTGGGACACGAAAGAGGATGAGTCATGCGTAAGAGAAAAGAATATTCCCATGGATAGGGAGGCCTTGTGTCACTTTTTGGGAGTTGATAACCCGAACCCGTGAAGGCTTAGAAAGTTTGTCGAAAACCCACGCTACCAAGCAATACGTCACACACTTTGTGGCATTGATTCCAATGCAAAGTGGACGGGACAAAGGGAGATATTCACCTTAAAATGCTTAGGTTTGATTTCAACAAGACGGCTAAAGTTTGGCAGAACTTTATGCATGCTAGATTAATGCATGTAGAGCATGATAGTGAGTGAACTTGAGCTCGAGTGTCCTTGATCTACTTTTTGATGACCAGCCACCCCATAAATATGGGTGAGCTCATGTTTGGGGAGATGAACCACACCCGTTTTGGAGGGAGGATCAAAAAGTTCTTTTATGGCAACATCCTGACACAGTACATGCTATCTTTTAGAGTACCGGAGTACCCTGGCTATGATGAGGTAGTGGAGGCACCCAAGGCATTGCTAGACATTACATCCTTGCTAGAGTCCACGTCAAAGCTCACCCAAGCTGCTCGAAATGAGAGGGATGCAAATTTTAATAGGTATCTTTACAAAACCATCAATATTATTATGAGCAGGCTAGGGGTATCAGACGAGGAGCGCACGCAATTAAGAAGTGGACTCTCCAATTCTTCCAATGAGATGTTGGGCATAGCATCAGGTAGTCCCATTTATCCATCTGTGGATGAAAACACTGACAATGAATCTGATGATGATGATGCGGATGATAATGGAGTTACGGGTACAATGGCTTTAGTGCCCGTAGGAGATGATGATGAGCCCATTACAACAGTCGGTGGGCATCCAGAGGAGGTAGACTCCGGCTAGCAGGGTGTTCTTTCTTTCCACCTTACTCTATTTTTAAATTTATTATGCATCGGGGACTATGCATTTGTTTAAGTGTGGAGTGGGGGAATACTCTTTGAGCTGTAATTGTATAAACTTGTTTTTGTTTTTCTCTTTATCACCTTTTAGCTTAGTTTAATATTAACATAGTTTAAATTAGCTAGATTATAGAAAATAAAAATAAAAAAAATCAAAAAAATAAAAATAAAATAAAAAAAACCTTGGACTTTTTCCGACGATGGATCTGTTGGATAATTTTCTTAAGGGATTAAAGTCCGATTAAAAATAATAAAAAAATTAGGTAGTTTGGTAGTGTCCCTTGATTTTTCTTTCGACATTGGTTCTTTTCTAAGGGTGTAGCTCGAACATGGTATGTTAGTTTAGTTTTTTATTTAGTAGTAGGATGAGGGAGAAAACTTAGATTGCTCTGAAGGACCCATTGGCATGTTTGGTATTGGCAAGTTAAGTTATGGCATGCGCTCTATCTTCCTGCATATATGATTTAAATCGTAATGCCTAAGTAAATTAAGTAGCCTACTCTGTAATGCTTTTTTCTCAGTTGATTGACTTGTATGCCACCTAGAGCATTGTTGCTTAAAAATTCTCAACTTGCTATGCTTGCTTGACTTGAGAGTTGCACAGAACCGTCTTGAGTGAGTCAAGTGCCATGTGTGTGTAAGGATTGTTGATATTGATAGATTTTAAATAGTCTTGTCTTATGTTTTGATGATCTAACAAACTTACTGTTAAGAACAAGATAGGGAATCTGACCTACTTGGACTGCTGTAAGATTTAACGGATTTCAGCTAAAGGTGAACTGCTACAGCTTCAGGAGCTAGGAACTTACACAAGGACCTGATACTCTTGTGGTTTCCTCATAGTAGTATAGAGTCAATTGTACATAGCTGGAAATAAAGTGACTGACGGTACTATTTCTACCGCACTGCACTATCCGCCCATTCATTCTCTAGCCAAACAAAGTACTCACATTATTTCATGTGATGTGATCAAGATGTACCCACAATGAGTTTTATACAAAACATCACTGGAAGGTTTCTGTTTCTCATTTAAGCTTCTTGCAAAAAATGGAGAAATCAATCCTCACAAGCTTGAAGAACAAGGTTGAACACAACTACAGACCAGTTCCTAAAAGATAGCTTGTTGTTGTCCTAGTTGAGTTGTAACCTTGTTATTTGTACTTATTTTATCTCATAAACTGCTTACCTAGAAGCGTTTGATTAGGAATCCTCTTGTAAATCCGTAAACTCCTTGAGTTTATGTTGTGACTAGATTTAGTCATAAGGAAAAGTCTTTGTAATTGTAGAGTTACAAAGTAACTTGTGGTGAGAGCATCACAAGTTTGAAAAAGCCTTTGTAATTAGGAAGTCACAAAGTGGCTTGTGGTAAGAATACCACAAGTTAGTTGAGTAAATCCTTTGCAATAAGAATCATTGAAAAGTGGCTTGTAATAGGTAGATTGCAAGTTAGTGAAGTTAAAATCCTTCAATGTAGGTCATGGCTTTTTGATCCCTTGTGTGGCATTTTTCCACGTAAAAATCCTCTGCCTTATTATGTACTGTGTTATTAGCATTCTCAGCAGAATCTTGTAGAGGACCAAGTATTCTACAATTTGGTGGACCTATAAAATATAACAATTGGTATCAGAGCGGGTTCCTCCTATCAGGCTAACACCCAGGAAGGATTCTCATGGCGGCTCCACCAAATTTTGAAGAAGGTCAATCCATATACCGAACCCCCAAGTTTAATGGACAATGCTATTGGTGGTGGAAATCTGGAATGCACGATTTCATCATGGCAGAGGATTATGAGCTATGGGATATCATTTGTGATGGTATTTATGTTCTAATCAAGGTACTAAAGGAATTTCCATTTTCAATGGCAAAAACCAGTGAAGAATACACTGAAGCAGACAAGAAAGTTGTGGAGAAGAATTCTCGTGCCAAGAAAATTCTAGTATGTGGAATGGAACCTACAGTGTATAATAGAATCTCTACCTATGACACTGCTAAGGAGATATGGGAAGCTTTGCAAACAGCTCATGAGGGAACTACACAAGTAAAACAGTCTGAAGATAAACCTAATACTGGTGATAGTTCCATGATGGCAGTTGAAGGCGAGGAGATTGGATATGACTCAACTTTTGCTTTGATGTCTCAATTAGATGATGATGAAGACAATGGCAACAAAGAGGTAAACTTTAGGGATGTTCAGAGAAATCTGAAATCCTATTCTCCAAAAAAAGTCATGTCTTTAGCTCATGTTTTAATCAATGCCTTTCATATTCTTGTGGAGGATAAGGATTCTTTGATCTTAGAATTAGGAGAATATGAACATATTAGAGATGACATAGTGGTTGTAGTTACTCACCATAAGAAAACCATTGAAATCCTCAAAAAAGAAAAGAGTGATCTATTGGTAGAAATTGTAGACCAAAGGGAAACAATAGTGAAACCTGGACTAAGTCACAACCTTAAAGTTCTGAAAAGGGAAAGGAGATAGCAAGTGAGGAACACATTAGGCTTGAAAATGAGGTAAAAGCTATGAGATTTAGGATGTGTGCTGAAATTGAGAAAAACAAGCTTCTCCAAACTAATCTAGAAAGAGTAATGAATGATCTTGAAAAGTCCCTAAAGTGGACTTGGTCCTCAAAAGCTACCACTGCCTTGCTTACTAATGATTGTGAAAAAAGGCAAGGAGCAGGGTTCCAAAGGGAGAAAACTCCTTACAACCCTCACAGTAAGTACATCACTATCTCTGATAACCGGCCTCGTACCCGATGTGGTAACACTGGGTGCTTCAAGGAAGGTGTCCAGGCCAAGAATCAATCAGTTCAGAAAGACAAAGTGTTTGCTAAAGCAGTAACTACAAAATAGGGACCAGGTTCTACTCATAAAAAACGCACATTACCTGCATGGACTATGAGAACTCTTATTCATCCTCTTGCTTACTACAAGGGACCCAAACTTATTTGGGTTCCTAAAACTAACTCCTAATCTCTTGTGCAAGGAACAATGAAAGGAAGCGGTCAACAATGGTTCATGGATAGTGGGTGTTCAAAACACATGACTGGGAGCACCACAAACTTTCTTTCACTAAAAGCCCTGCAAGGAGGGAGAGTATCCTTTGGCAATGGTAAAAAGGGGTACATTCTTGGAGTTGGAAAAGTTAGGAAGTCACTCACTCATTCTATTGAAAATATGTACTATGTCAATGGGCTTAAGTACAGTCTCCTGAGTGTTTCTCAAATATGTGATAAAAGAAACAAGGTGGAATTCTTGTCCAAAATATGTACAGTCACTGACCTTATGACTGGTGAAATAGTACTGGTGACCAAAAGGTACAAGAACATTTATGTTGCTGATTTCGAATCCTTACAGAGTGGTGATCTGAGTTGTCTGAAAGATGTTGACGATGATGCTGAACTATGGCACAGAAGATTGGGCCATGCAATCTTTTCCCTTCTGAACAAACTAATTCAGAAGGACCTGGTCCATGGTCTGCCTATGTCATAATTCAAGATGCAAAGAGTCTGTGATGATTGTGCTAGAGGAAAACATGTGAAGTGTTCCTTTAATCTAAAAGAGATGTGAGCACCTCAAAGCCACTTGAGCTTCTGCATATGGATTTGTGTGGACCTATGAGAGTGCAAAGTAGAGGAGAAAAAAGATACATTTTCGTAATCATGGATGACTATTCCAAATTCACATGGACTATGTTTCTTAGAACAAAAGATGAAACTGTTGAAGTGTTTGTGGCATTTGTGAAGAAAATCCAGGTGAAGATGGAGTCTAGAGTTGTATGCATTAGATCAGATCATGGGACATAATTTGACAATATCAAATTTGATGAATTCTGTAATGAAAATGGCATCACTCACAACTTCTCAGCTCCCAGAACTCCCAGCGAAATGGAGTAGTAGAAAGGAAGAACATAACTCTGGAAGAAATAGCAAGAACAATGTTGATTGACAGTGGAATTGCAAAGAACTTATGGGCTAAAGCTGTCAACACTGCCTGCTACTTAGTGAACATTTGCATGATCAGATCACTTCTGAACAAGACCCCGTATAAATTGTTGAATGGAAGAAAACCCAAGGTGACTCACCTAAGAACATTTGGATGCAAATGCTATGTTCTCAATAATGGAAAGGATTAGCTTGGTAAATTCGATACCAAGAGTGATGAAGGAATATTTCTGGGTTACTCTTCTCAAAGCAAGGCTTACAAGATATATAACAAGCGGACTCAATGTGTTGAGAAAAGTGTCCATGTTATTTTTTATGAATCTTATCCATAATTTGAGAAAAGTGTTGAGGAAGATCAAGATGGAGAACCCTTACTAGTTCCTAGTGAAGTCATTAACATGACAAACGGAAAGGCAGATATGATGAGTCAAGTAAAGGATCCAAATGAAGACAACACTGACTCATCATTAATAGAACCAAGCACTTCAATTACAACCACTGAAGCCGAAGAAAAAGTGGTTGATGCGGTTCAGGGAACTCCACTAGCACCTGAGAAAAGGATAGAGGACGATCATCTAAACATACCTTCCTCCTCTCAGAATGAACCTTAGGCGTCTAATTGGAGGCACCAAAGCTCTCATCCTATAGATAACATCATCACTCTTCTAGATTCCAGAGTACAAACCAGGTCAAGAGCCAGAAATTCACTTGTGTTCTCAACCTTTCTCTCCCAGATAGAACCAAAAAATATCAAGGAAGCCTTGAAAGATGCATATTGGATTACAGCCATGCAAGACGAGCTGCATCAGTTTGGGAGAAATAATGTGTGGCACCTGGTAACTAGACCCCTAAATCAAACCATTATAGGAACCAAGTGAGTATTCAGAAACAAGCTCGATGAACATGGAATTACCACAAGGAACAAGGCTAGGCTAGTGGTCCAAGGCTACAATCAGGAGGAAGGGATTGACTAAGATGAAACGTTTGCTCCAGTGGCTCACATGGAAGCTATCAGAATTCTAATCGCTTTTGCATCTCATATGGAATTCACCATGTTCCAAATGGATGTCAAGAGTGCATTTTTGAATGGAGTACTTAAGGAAGAAGTCTATGTGAAACAACCTTCAGGGTTTGAATGTCATTAGCACCCTGAATATATGTTCAAGCCAGACAAAGCTCTGTACGGGCTGAATCAGGCTCCTCCAGCTTGGTATGAAAGATTGTCAAAGTTCCTCTTAGAAAATGGTTTTAAGAGAGAGAAAATTGACAACACTCTTTTCTTAAAGAAACGAGGAAGGAAGCTACTCATTGTTCAGGTTTATGTTGATGATATCATTTTTGGAGCAACAACTGACTCTCTGTGTGAAGAATTTTCAAAACTTATAGGAAGTGAATTTGAAATGAGCATGATGGGGGAATTAAACTTCTTCTTGGGTCTTCAAGTAAAACATACCTCAAAGGGTATATCTATTTGTCAGCAAAAATACATCAGGGAGATCTTGAAGAGGTTGACATGGAAGCATCAAAGGTGATAGACACTCCCATTGCAACTGCCACTCGACTGGACATGGATAAAACTGGATCTCATGTGAATCACACCATGTATAGAGGGATTATTAGGTCTCTCCTCTATCTCACTGCCAATTGACCTGATATTGTTTTTAGGATGGGGCTGTGTCCGTGGTTTCAATCAAATCCCAAGGAATCTCACTTGAAGGCAGCCAAAAGAATACTGAGATATCTAAAAGGAACACATGACCTGGTGCTGTATTATCCATCAGGTGACAGTTTTAATCTAATTGGGCATGCTAATGCAGACTATGCAGGTTATCTTGTGGACAGAAAAAACACATTTGGAATGACTTAGTTCTTAGGTTCATGTCTTATCTCTTGGGGTACAAGGAAGCAAAATTCAGTGGCTCTTTCAACAGCTAAAGCTGAACATGTAGCTGCAACATCCTGCTGCGTTAGGCTTTTATGGATCAAGCAGCAACTGGAGGAATTTGGGGTACTCACTGAGAGTGTGCCTCTTCTATGTGACAACACCAGTGCACTCAACATGGCTTATAATCTAGTTCAACATAAAAGGACAAAACATATCAATGTGAGGCATCATTTTTTGAGAGACAATGTGGAGAAAGGGTTGATATGTATGAAGTTCTGCAGCACAAAAGATCAAATTGCAGACATTTTTACCAAGGCGCTAAGTAGGGAACAATTTGAAAGAAATAGAGTGAAGTTGGGGCTGTTGAAGCCAAATTGAGAACCTGATTCCTCTTTAGCTGGCTTTTACCCTTAAGAAATAACTGGCTCAAAGTGTTGTCTGGCCATGTCTAACTCACTTCAATACCATTGCAGGTAAACACGCATGATGAGCATAAAGGCGATAGATGCAGTGCATTAATGATAAAAAAGGATTGATTCTTTTCAATAAAATATTCAAGAACCAAGTTCTTGTACTAGAGGTTAGTAGTTATGTGCATCCTTTTAATACACGTCTTAAAAATAGTAAAAAAATAGAACTGCCATGTCATCAAATTTTCAGATCCTGCAGTCACGTCCCTTCATTTCAAAATGTTCCATCTCCCTCTGAAACTTTGCAATTCTCCACGCCCAACCGCCGTTTCAGAACAGGTGCCTATTCCTCTCTCTTCATAATTATTCTCTCCTTTTAAAAAACCCTCTCTTTTGCTCTTCTTAACCATAAGTCCTACAATAGAATCACCCAAAAAGAAGGATCGTCACACCACTTCTTTCAACGGCTGAGAAGACTTTTGATCTCCTTGCCTCAGTTGTAACTACCATTAATCAATCTATAGAACCTTCTGTTCTCACCGAGTCTTCTTCACCCTCTATTACTCCTGCTGCTACAGTCACACCTTCCCCAGTTTCTCAATCTCTTCCCAATTCAGAAACCCTTGAAACTACTACTCTATTCTCCCTATCGTCTGATGTTCCCACTAGTCAAAACCTAAGTGGAGAACAAGGTCAAAATACTGAGGTCACAAAGGGTTTTGCCATCGTTGCCACTGATTCCTTGGTTGTGGAAGTAGCTCTTGAGGAAGAGAAAGATATTGTAACTGTGTTTGTAGTATCCGTTGATGGTGTATTGCATGAGATACATTCCGTAAAAATGAGACACAATGTGGAGGAGGAAGGGGCCATTATGGCTGTTGAAGAGGATACAGTAACAGATACTACTGAGGCATCACATGAGGAACCTGATCCCTCTCCAAATGACCCAGGTTAGGGATCTCATCTACAGGACAGTGCTATTCCTGCATTCGATGTTTTCCCCTGGAAATTCAAGCACCTTAACTGAGATCCAGTGATGAAGAAGACCTAGATAATGTGACTCTTGAGACCTCATAAGTAAGCAAAGGGTTGTGTCCACTCCTGAGTCTGAAATCAAACGCCTACAACCAGGCTTCAAGTTAAAGTGACCTACGACTTCACTTTCCAAAAGAGCAAGAAGAGTAGTAAGAAGAAAGTTGGTGAAGGATGGTATACCTGTAAGTGATGAGGCGATCCCTGTAGTCGAGGTGGAAGAGGGAACCCCAGAGGAACCTGGTTCACTTATTAGGCGGTCTTCGAAAAAGACAAAGCCTGTTTCAATAGAGAAAGGGTCAACAACTAAGTCTAAGATGAAGGAGGTAGTGAGTGAGTTTTCCATGTCTGATGAGGATGTCCTCGTCAAGTCCAAGGGAAAAGGCAAAGTTAGTGGAGAGAAGTTTGGGAAACGCAAGTCTGAATCTTTTGAAGAACCTAAGTCTGAGCGCCTGAGGCATCAAAAAGTTCTATTGGGTCGTATGTTTGACCCCACAATCTCTGAGATGGCTGGAATGCGCCAAATTCTAGAAATGGTCAAGTTTCAACGTTGGCTACATCTATTTCACATTGATGCACCTAAGGTGTATGAGGATGAGGTAAACCGTTTCTTCACTAGCCTCTTTCCAGTTGATACTGACCATGTTTGTGCTTTAGTCAATGGGGTGGACATCGTCTTTGATGTAAAATTGCTTGGAGAGATCTTAAAAGTTCCTACAGTTGGTGTATCGAGTGTAAGAGATGTGTGTCAGTATAACTTCAGAAATGTAGTGGTAAAAGACAATGCTAACCAGAAAGGGGACCATATCCATAAGAAAGCACTACTCCCTGTTTAGGGGTGTGCATTCAATTTTGACCCTCATCGATAATTACTTATAGATTATAAATTTGTACATATGCTTATCGTTATCATTTCAATAAGGTTTCAATTTTGATTTATCGATTTTTGGGGCTTATCGATTCGATTATCGATTATACCAATAAGAAAATTTGCCGGATTCCACGGAAAGTATATCGCTATAAACATGCCTAACTAATATGGACAAAAAGAAGCTAAAATAAGAGAACATTGTTTCTAACATAAAAATTATGTCAACAAACAAATGCAACAAAACTAAAGTGAGGGATCAAATGTATGCCACCAACACTCCAACGGTATAAAAAAATATCATCACGGTTAATTCTGACGTCAATTTCAAAAGGGGAAATACACATCATACAACTTTTCCCATCGCAACATTTTGGTCACCACTGTTAGTCAAATTAAACATTGATGATCATACGCACGATCGATTCTTCAACATTTATCTTGACCAAGTTGATAAAAATTGGACAAGCCAGATCAATGAGTTCAATTATATCATCCTTAATGCTGGCCACTGGTTTAATCGATTATACTATGAGAAAAATCAAGTAGTTGGTTGCTGGTGATGTTCACTAAAAAATGCTACTGAATTCCCAGTTCATTANGGGGGGGGGGGGGGGAGAAATGTACTATTGAAGTCATCGGAGTACGTCGGAGTTTGCCGGAGTTCACTTTCTCTGCTAGGTTTGCAGTTCGCGGGAGAGAGGGAGAAAGGTCTTTTTAGTATATAGTATCGGTTTATTGATAAACTAATAACCAAAGAGGACAAAATCGAAATCGAAATCGATAACTCGATAAGGAAAATTTCAAAATCAAAATTGAAATCGATAAATCGATAACAAATAATCGATTCGGTTTATCGATAAACCGATTTGAATGCACACCCCTATGTTTACCAGTTGCTGTTTGAATTAGTTAACAAAGTCCTATTGCCTCGAGCTGAAAGGAGGTCAGTGACTTCTAAGTCTGACCTATTCCTAATGGAGCAACTGGACAGTTTCAATCCTATGAGTCTGCCTGCCATTATGATTGAACACATGCAAAAGGTTGCCACCTTCAAGGATGGTAATCATGGCCTTCCCTATGAATTCTTGCTTACTCTAGTGTTCAAATTCTTTAAAGTCCCATTGGGAATGGGTAAAGTGGGGACTCGAAAGCAGACCTTCTCACAGACAACTTTGGAAGAGTGCGAGTGTGTGGAAAAGTATGGGGTGGGGGGGAGGGGTGTAGGAAGTAAATTAATCATTTCTCAGCTTATTAATTCCCAGAACAGTGCAACTGAGGAAATTCATTGGTTGAAGGCTAGGAATGCTATCCTGGAAGGTCAGCAAGCCCGAGGGGTTCTGATGTCGAATGATGAAGTGGCTCGTTTGACATAGGAGAATGTTGATCTCCGGGCGCAAGTAGAGAACCTGAAAGCAGAACTGCTCAATGAGCAAAAGTTGGCAAACGCCCGAATAGACCTCGTTCTCCAAACACTTGCTGCAGCTACCAAGCCTTTTACTCCTACTGCCCCCTAAGTACTCCTTCAGTGACCAGTTTTCTGGATATGATTGTTATTTTTTCTTTGTTGATGGTTTGGCGGATGTTTTTTGTGTGGTTGGGATGAAACACTAATGCTCTTGTTAACAAGTCCAATGTTGCCTCTCACTTTTTTCAAAAGCAGAGGCATATTAATTTTTTATTAATCTCAATCCTCATTTTATTATGTTAGTACTCTCTTTCTGTGTTCTATTCTCTATCATGATTGTGTGCAAATATGTGGCATGAGTTAGCTTAGTTGGACTTCTTTGTGATGCTATTATTTTTTAATAATGCCAAAAGAGGGGAAATAATACTCAGGGGGAACAGATGGGAGAACTTGCTGCTCTGACCATATGAACTATTATTACGATAAAGGCATAGTCTCAGGGGGAACTCTATGTTCCCTCATACTTTAAAACTGGTTCTTACTGCCCTAATTCCACTCTCTAAATGTTAAGTTTGTCATCATCAAAAAGGGGGAAATTGATAGATTTTAAATACTCTTGCCTTATGTTTTGATGATCTAACAAATTTATTGTTAAGAACCAGATAGGGAATATGACCTACTTGGACTGCTGCAAGCTTTAACGGATTTCAGCTAAAGGTGAACTGCTACAACTTCAAGAGCTAGGAACTCACACAAGGACCTGATACTCTTGTGGTTTTCTCATAGCAGTACAAAGTCAATTGGACACAGTTGAAAATGAAGTGACTGAGGGCACTGTTTCTGCCGCACTGCACTGTCAGCCCACTCATTCTCTAACCAAACAAAGTACTCACATAATTTCATGTGATGTGATCAAGATGTACCCGTAATGAGTTTTATACAAAACATCACTGGAAGGTTTCTATTTCTCATTCAAGCTTCTTGCAAAAAATAGAGAAATCAATCCTCACAAGCTTGAAGAACAAGGTTAAATGCAACTACGGACCGATTCCTAAAAGATAGCATGTTGTTGTCCTAGTTGAGTTGTAACCTTGTTATTGCACTTATTGTATCACCTAAACTGCTTACCTAGAAGTGTTTGATTTGGAATCCTCTTGTAAATCTGTAAACTCCTTAAGTTTATGTTGTGACTAGATTTAGTCATAAAGAAAAATCTTTGTAATTGTAGAGTTACAAAGTGGATTGTGGTGAGAGCATCACAAGTTAGAAAAAGCCTTTGTAACTAGAAAGTCACAAAGTGGCTTGTGGTAAGAGTACCACAAGTTAGTTAAGTAAATCCTTTGCAATAGGAATCATTACAAAGTGGCTTGTAATAGGTAGATAGCAAGTTAGTGAAATTAAAAGCCTACAGTGTATGTCGTGTTTTTTTGATCCCCTTGTGTGGGATTTTTCCACGTAAAAATCCTCTGCCTTATTTATGTACTGTTTTATTAGAATTCTCAACAGAATCTTATAGAGGACCAGGTACTCTACGGTTTGGTGGACCCATACAATCTAACAGATATTCTGTGCTATCTTGTGTAGTTTAAAACTTTCCCCAAGTATTAATCAACGCGAAATCATTAAGTTGTTCTAGTCTAGGGATGATGTAGGCATTTCTTGCTTGACCATGAAGCTGATTGTCACTGACAAATAAAATTTTCCCATTGCTAGCCCCTTTGAGCCTATAGACCGTTTCCTTGACACCCACATTACAAGTTGTACTCCTACTTTGTTCTTGATTTGAGATTGTTTAACCATTACCTCCTAAGGCACTTAGTCGCTAAAAGAAGTAAAGGGAGAGATTGGAGAGTTACTTTTGAGTGGAACCATGGAAGGGCCCTTAAGGTGCACTAAAATTGTGAATAAAAGTCACTAGCTTATGAACTTCAATGCATGGTGTGTGTGAAGAAAAAGAAAAAAATTGCAAGAAAAAGCAAATAAAAGTTCAAATAATGTAAAAATATACACACCTCCTAATCTTTCTCATTCGTGCTAGTGAATCCATAGAGGTGCTTAATTGAAAATAGGGATATGTTATATATGGTGTATGACAAGTGAATGGGTTGAAAAGATAAGGTGTTTGATTTGTGATGTAGTGTATTAAAGTGGTTAGAAGGGTTAGTCACTATACCTAAATGTATCCTACCAGTCCCTTAGCCTACATTACAACCTTAAAGTCCTAATTGATCCTAGGTTTGGCTAGCTTAGATTAGTAGAGATACACACTACGGAAAATCTTATGGTACGACCACGGGATGTACATGAATTCTTTTTGAGGGTGAGTGAATGTTGTTCAATTGTGTGATGTCCTTAATTTATGTTCAATGACATATTTGAATGTGTGGACTACTTTGATATTCATTCTTTTGCTTGTGGTGAGGACACTTGATCTCATAACGGATTGGTAAAGTTGTACACTTTCTTTTGTTGGGTGAGTGTGTGAGTTGAGGATGCTTAGTGGTGACGAGTTGTCTCTTGAGGTAAGATGGTTGTGGAGAGGTTGCTTGAGTTGGTTGAATAGCATTGTATATACTTGGGCTAGTTTAAAAACAGGAAGAATGTGAAATTCATGTGTTCATGCTTAATTGCCGATATCGATCATAGTCAAAAGGTAGGGTATTTGATTGAATTAATTGTTGTAGACGTGTGATTTTTGACCCTCCCCAAGAATTTTCACATTTTTAGCGTAAATATTTAATTTAGGCCTAATATAGCTATTTCAGCCAATTTTGACCCTTTCACTTTATTTTCACCTTAAAATAAAAAATTACAAAAAAAAAGATATATAAATTTTAGTTTATGTATTTCTTATAAACTTGAAAAAATACAAAAATAGCACCTTATTTTTTTTATCTTTATATAATTTCAAAAATTACAAAAAATAGTTTTATTAATATTTTGTAGCTATTTTAATCTTTTAAAAATACAAAATAGTACTTTATATTTTATCTTTATATAAAAACGAAAATTACAAAAGAATAGTTTTATTAATGTTTTGCAGTTATTGTTATCTTGAAAAATATAAAAATAGTTTTGTTTTAATTGTCAGTCTTATTTTGCTTACGTACGATTAATTAAATAACATCGTGTTTTTATTCTCGGTTCCGGGCAAAGAATAATATTTGGGTTCAAACTACCCGTTTTTTAGGCCTAATTTTTGAACCTAGCCCATAATAATTCGAGCCCACCACACGTGGGGAACACGGACAGAATACGAGACCTTGAAGACACAACCCACGTGTGGAGACCCATTACTCTTGGTCTCTCACGTGGGGGGATCAGATTTTAAAGGGGGGAAATATATACAATACACAAAGATACATGGATAAAACAAAAACAGGGTGGGAAGTTTTTCTTTTTGGAAAACATACTATTCATCTCCTTCCTAAAAACAACGACAAAAAACCCTAGAAAAACCCTAAGCCCGCCTCCTCCATCGCCGACCACACCAGTTTGCGCCACCACCAGCACCACGTCGTCGACCAGCCCCGCCATTTCCGTCGTCCCCCATCCCGCTCCAAGCAAACAGCCCTTCTCCTCCACGAAACCAGCCCCAAACCTATCATCTTCTTCCTCACGACCAAACGCCCGTCGACCACCCTAATGTCCCTGTCGTCGACCAGCTCCACCTTCGACCCTTCACGTCTCCTCCACACGTCCTTGTTCTCCATTTGAGACCAAACCTTCAGCAGCTATAATATCCACTGTCTCCTTCACGTCGTCAACCACCAACAAAACCACCCAACTTCATCCCGTCATTCCAGCAGCCCCCCTTCACCGTCGTTGACCGACGACCAGCCACGAACGACCAGCCATGAACGACCAGCCATGAACGACCATCAAATGCTGCTGCTTCATCTTCACAAACCAAACGACCCCAAACCAGTAGCGACGTTTGAGCTTTCCGTTTGTGAATCTGAGGTGCCGATGCAAGGTTCCAGTCTGTGGTTGTCGCTGTCCATTTTTCCGGCGAGTTCGAGCTGCTGAAACTCGACGCTGCTATAAACATTTGTTTGAAGCCGATGTTCGATTGTAATTTCCGCTTCATTCAATCCGTATAAACTACAGGTTCATTTTCTCTAATCCTAGTATTTTGATATTAGTTGGTATTTTGCTTGAATATGGGTTAAGTTGATTGTTGTGAAATTCTGGTTTAAAGTAACTTGATGAATATTTACTTGAATTAACTATGTATTGCTGGGATGATGATTCTGTTGGTGTAAGCTTCAATTTATTTATGTTTGATGGAGTTTCTTAAGAATTTGCTATGTCTTTGTATAAGAATGGTGTATTAAACGAGTTTGGAACCCAATTATTCACTTGCATGTTTAATCTTAGGTGTTGCTGTGTGCCTAGTTTGCTACATTGATTTTGAGAGGTAGTTTAAAAAATTTAGTATATTTATATTGTTAGTGGGTTGTGGAAATCTAATTGTTATTCTACTGATGGTGCATCCACCTTCTTAACTAATAAAAATGCTAATAAATAATTTCAATAACTAAATACTACATTTTTCACAACTACTATATTTCTCATGGCCTCCATAATTTTAAAAATTTAAGAAGATTAATGGACATCGTAGTTTGCTATAGTTGAGTACAATCCTTCAAAGTTAGAATAGAGGTGTGCCATTAGTTGAATTTTTCATGGTCCTCGCAAAGTAGAAAATTGTAGTTGCCTTAGGTTTGCCTTTTAAATAATAAAATGAGACAAGCCTCACCAAATAAAGCGCATAAATTGCGGGGCCCTCATAAATATATATATTAAAATACTTAGATTTCGGGACGTGCTGTTTAGCGAATTTCACGGCCTTCCCCAAAATAATAACGCGTTAGTAGTTTTAGGCGCGTCTTTAATAATTTTACCTTCCTAAATTCGGGTGCGCATTTCATGCGACCCAAATCCAAATCCCAAAACGTTGACTAAAATGTGTCGAGGATCCGGATGCATTTCATGTGACGTGATCCAAAAATATATTTTTAACGACGTTCAATTTTCCTTAAAAAAATAATTAAAAGCGGTTAAAGGTTAAAATTTGCACATAAGTTATAGCATGTTATAAATCAGATAAATAAGCCGAATATGACAGTTGAGAGACCGTGCTAGAACCACGGAACTCGGGAATGCCTAACACCTTCTCCCGGGTTAACAGAATTCCTTATTCGGATTTCTGGTTCACGGACTGTAATACAGAGTCAATCTTTTCCTCGATTTGGGNTTCGAGGGTAAAAGGGTCATTTAGCTTCATTTGTGGCGTTATTTTAATAAAAAGCATGGGTCAAAAAGAATAATTAAGGCACGCCTGGTCATGTTAATCACGTTAAATAAGAAGGCTGCACGTTTTTTAGCTAAGCATGATATTATCTAAATCAAAGGCACGGGGAACAATTGTGGAATCCAAGAAGTCTTGGAATTCCCACATGTCCCCCATGCTTCATTTTGGGAAAAGCACATGGAGAACATTTGTGGAATCCAAGAAGTCTTGGAATTCCCCCATGTCCCCCATGCTTTATTTTGGGAAAAGCACATGGGGAACATTTGTGGAATCCGTAAAGTCTTGGAATTCCCCCATGTCCCCCATGCTTCATTTTTGGGAAAAGCACATGGGGAACATTTGTGGAATCCGAGAAGTTNATCTCCCAAGTAGCGACTCTGAATCTTAATAATAAATCCTGTTTCGATTGTCCTTTAATTGGAAAAACTCCCTTTACTACGCCCCTCGCGGGGTGCGGTAGCACCGAAAGGAGGGGTGACAGCTCTGGCGACTCTGCTGAGGATAATAACCCGGAACCACTGGTTCAGGGTTAGAAATTCGAGCTTGAAATAATTGTTGTATTTGGCTTATTTATTATCTGATGTTTATTTGATGTTTTGGCTTAAATGTCCTAAATGTTGCTTTTTACCGCTTTGATAATTTTTGAACTGTGTATATAAACTGCCTTCTCACGCACCCCTTCCGAGTCTTCTTGAAATTAAAATTGGGCATTTGCTTGACAAAGCCCGCTTTCTTTGAGATAGCCGAGGTGCCTGGAACCCGGTGAAGGATTTTAGTCACACATGTTTTAGGCGAGGAGCACTACCAATTAAGCTGGAAAGCAATGCTATCGGTACACTGACCCTCCTCGGCTCGAGTTATCCGCTCGGGTAAGCCAGGTCTAGAACAAAAAACCCAGGTTTTAAACCTAGAATAACAAAGCTTCATGCCGGATCCCTAGTAGGAACGTTTGTTTGCATCATGTGCATTTGACTTAGGGGACTCAACACAGGGGTTGGATCCGTCTAGGACAGGTAACCTGAAATGAAAAAGACCATCTTAATGCATCCTATGTGCTACATGTTGCATTTATTCGAGGGTAAAAGGGTCATTTAGCTTCATTTGTGGCGTTATTTTAATAAAAAGCATGGGTCAAAAAGAATAATTAAGGCACGCCTGGTCATGTTAATCACGTTAAATAAGAAGGCTGCACGTTTTTTAGCTAAGCATGATATTATCTAAATCAAAGGCAC